>RJWK010018287.1:0-33456 GCA_004363435.1 Platanista minor | reverse complement strand
GACCGGGACACGAACCCGTATCCCCTGCATCGGCAGGCGGACTCTCAACCACTGCGCCACCAGGGAAGCCCTCATTGCAGTTTTGATTTGTATTTCTTTAATGATTAGTGATGTTGAGCATCGTTTCATGTGTTTGTTGGCAATCTGTATATCTTCTTTGGAGAAATGTCTATTTAGGTCTTCTGCCCATTTTTGGATTGGGTTGTTTGTTTTTTTGATATTGAGCTGCACAAGCTGCTTGTAAATTTTGGAGATTAACCCTTTGTCAGTTGCTTCATTTGCAAATATTTTCTCCCATTCTGAGGGTGGTCTTTTTGTCGTTTATGGTTTCCTTTGCTGTGCAAAAGCTTTTAAGTTTCACTAAATCCCATTTGTTTATTTTTGTTTTTATTTCCATTTCTCTAGGAGTTGGGTCAAAAAGGATCTCACTGTGATTTATGTCATAGAGTGTTCTGCCTATGTTTATAGTGTCTGGCCTTACATTTAGGTCTTTAATCCATTTTGAGTTTATTTTTGTGTATGGTGTTAGGGAGTGTTCTAATTTCATTCTTTTACATGTTGCTGTCCAGTTTTCTCAGCACCACTTATTGAAGAGGCTATCTTGAGGTAAGATTTTGTACTTAAAATCCCCCTCTGAATTGTGCTGGGAATTCAGACACTTGCTTCAACTTCCTGCTTGGCCAGTTAAACTCTCCTAGTGTATTACCTTTCCATCAGGCATTGGTTTATGCCAAGCACATTGCTGATCACGATCAATGATAAGCATATGGAGTGTTTTTATTTAATTAATTAATTAATTAAATTGAGGTATAGTTGATTGCAATATTATATGTTTCAGGTATATAACACAGCGTTTCACAATTTTAAAAGATTCTACTCCATTTATAGTTACTATAAAATATTGGCTGTATTTCCTGTGCTGGGCAATATATCCTGTAGCTTATTTATTTTATACATAGTAGTTTGTACCTCTTAAGCGATTATTCCTATATTGCCCCTCCCCCTTCCCCTCTCCCCATTGGTAATAACCACTAGTTTGTTCTCTATGTGGAGTGTTTTAAAAATATTATTGATGAAGTAGCAATAGTGCAGAAAATCGGCATTAAATTTTTTAATATGGTTCCCTACTGATAAGCAGGTACAGAAAGTACAGGTAGAGGTCAGGCTAAAGGTCAAAAGAGTGGATTCAATTGTAACTGGGAATGAATCAAACATGTTCAGAGCAACAGTGAAAGCTTCCTCAGCCCCCTGGAATATTTTACCCCCATTCTTCTCAGAATTCATACCTTCGTGCAGGAATTTTGCCTCCACTAATTCAGTGGTCAGTTGCTCATATGTCACAGGAGATTGAGGACAGGTGCTAAGGAGCCCAGGGGAAGCGCATAGGGTTCACTAGAAAGAACAGGGTCAGGAAGCAGTGTGTCGAGGTGGTGGGCACAGAGGATGTGTTGTCAGGCCACCCCAAAATCCCGGTTCTGCACCATGCTGAATTTGTGGCTTTGGGCAGGCTGCTTACTGCTCAATGGGGATACCATTGCTTACCTTATGTTTAATGAGGATTACGTACAAGCACCTGGTACACGGTGTGTGGTTAGTGTTGCAGGCCGCCTCCCTTGCATCCCTTTGCAAGCTTTCTGTTATTTCTCCAAAGACCCATCAATAGGAGCGACAAGCATCGCAACGAGGCAGAAGCAGCAAAGCATGTGCAAACACCGATGTGAAGAGCTCACCTTTCTCAGCCACAAATGACTTTTTCATACGTAGAAGGAAAGTATACTGGTTAGCAAGGTAAGTACATTTTCTTTAATCTTCCTCCTCTCTTTCCCGACTCGCTTGTCTGCTTAAAATGGAAAGTGAGGATAGATCAAAGAATTCCACTGTTCCTTATCCCTGGAGGCCCAAGGGCCCTGATGAAGCTCTATCTGATCCTACCAAAGGCACCATAATTGTCTGTTTCTACCAGCTTTCAGTTACAAAAAATATACGCCTTGCTCTCAAACATCTAAACCTTGCAAGCATAGTTCAAAAATTCAGCTGTTGTCCTGTCTTTTATTTAACTAGAAAACTAGATATCTAATTCGTGTCTTTTAAATGACCCCCCCACCCTCTCACCCCCAGATGAAGTCTCCTGCCACCCAGCCAGCCCCTATCCCGCTCTTGCCCACAGCAGCCCCCTTAGCGGCAAGTCCTCACCTCATGCGATCCGGCCCACGTGACCCCCACTCCTTCATCTCATCCCCTTTCACTTGTTTTTCAGGGAAGCTTGTTTCTTTTCTTCATTATTTTCTTCTACTTCCTTTGCACATCACTCTTTTCTCAAATTTCAAAATGTACATAAGCAAATGCAGGATGGAAGTGCATACTCTAAGACTCTCCAGAGGCATCTTCTCTATCTCCTTCGCCTCACCTGAGCCACCTACAGCACAGGTGGCACAGCTAAGAGTCACAGTATTCAGAAAGTAAACAAGTTCATACCTGGCTGGGAGTGTCAGATGAACAGAGTTTAAAAATAGAGCTAAGGGCTTCCCTGGTGGCACAGTGGTTGAGAGTCCGCCTGCCGATGCAGGGGACACGGGTTCGTGCCCCGGTCCGGGAAGATCCCACATGCTCCGGAGCGGCTGGGCCAGTGAGCCGTGGCCGCTGAGCCTGCGCGCCCGGAGCCTGTGTTCTGCAGCGGCAGAGGCCACAACAGCGAGAGGCCCGCGTACCGCAAAAAAAAAAAAAAAAAAAAAAAAAAGAGCTAAACCACAACTTTCTACTTGGCAAAACTATGTTTTTGTATTTCACACTCATTTTGGAAGTCAGTCTGAGAAATTTGTCCTTTTAGGAACACATTATCTGAGCTTTTAAATGAAAAATAATGATTGCTACTCAATCCCTGTTGTGATGTAATCAGAATGACCTCTAAGTGTGGAAAAATGGAAAACAATGCACAGCCTCCAACTCACTTAAACTATATTGATAGCTTAGTGGTAGCATCTTGAATTTAAAAAAATAATTGCATTCATTTTCTGGGATACAAGTGACTGGAAAGAAGGGTACTTTCTGAATAAGTTGGTCAAGAATGACCAAATACTGTGCAATTTTGAGACAGAACTAATTTATGATATCAAAGCCAAAAATCCTTTTTCTTATCTAAAATTTCTAAAGTGATTATACATGCATGTATTGTCTGATTTCCTTCTCATTTTGATTTATGATGGAGATTTCAAAGTCTGGAATGTAAATGACTTAGCTAAAATCATTATTGGACTTCTAAACTTCAACTCAGAACAAATATCCAAAACGAAACCTCTTCTGTATGAAGTGCTTAAGCAAAACAAAGTGAGAATTTCCATGGAAACAGCCTGGAACTCTTAAAGGAAAAGAGAGGACAAAAGTGAGCATGAAAATGCATTTATTTATTTTTTGGTTCCTCTGTACCTCTGCCCTTGCAAACTTCAGGCTGTCATCTAAATGAACGCTTTCAAGCCTCAGAGGGAATTAAGAAGAACAATATTTGACAGGAGTGAGGAAGGCGCTAAATATAGTTCCCCTGTGAGAGAAATATATTCCATAATCTTCTCCTCTCCCCTTCCTTCCCCTGAGCAATCTCTCCATCTTTCAATGTGATTTTTGTGCCGCTCTTGCTGTACAGCAAGTTTAGCTGTGAATTGATTGGGACAGAATGAAGGTAACATCATGAGATACTTTTGTCCCCTTTGGGGAGGGTCATTTCATACCAGACAACTGCTGAGGTCAATTTCCAAATTAATATTGTATATATTCCCACAGTATAATTTCCATCTGCCTAATAGTTCAGAATTTCTAAAATGCTCTCATATCAGTTAACTCATTTGATCAGTACAATCTGAGAGGTAAACAAATCAACTATGTTGAGTACTATCAGCTTACACATTACCAGGATAGAAGGGTTCAAGATCACCCTGCTGGTAAGTAAAGAAACCAGAACTTGGCCAGCAATTTGCTTTCTCCGACTATACAAATACAACTAACCTCCTGACCAAGGTAGACATTGTGTCATGGGTACTCTCCCCTCTTTATTAGAAATTAAGAACTTTTATTTATTTTAAAAATACATGCTTTAGCATTATAAAGTAAAAATCTTGCCCTCTCTATAACTGCTAATATTGATCAGTAAATACCTCCAAGAACGGTATAGTCAGGGATACATGGACTTTTGGCTTCCCTGAGTATGGCTATTTTTGACAAGCTTTTCCCAGAACCTATTTTTAATTGATAAATCAAATAATGTTTCATTTTAAAGCTCGGCAATCAATACAGAGGACAAAAGTGACCTTTTGTAAATCTGAAACTTTAAATGTTGAACTTGTCTTTTGGAATAATCATTGATGCATTGGCTGAATTAAGTAACTTAGAAAATTATTTTACTGATCCAAGATAATACCGTGGGGTGCAATAAAATCTCTCCCTAGGGATACGGTGGTATCTATTTTCTTTGGAAAATTAAAGGCAGTTAAGGTTGGAGATTATGATGGCTCTAAATAGGATCATAGTTATCATCAAGTACAAAGTCTGGGACCTCCCTGGTGGTCCAGCGGTTCTGATTCCGTGCTTCCAATGCAGCGGACACCAGTTCCATCCCTGGTCAGGGAACTAAGATCCCACATGCTGTGAGGCCCAGAAAAAAAAAAAAAATAGAAAGCATGATGGAATCTGTTATTATAACTTTCTGCTGCTTATAATTTTTGAAAACGAATGGAATTCAATAAAAGATATCATATCATGCATTTGGGAAATATTAAGACCAAGGGACCAACAGACCATCCATTCCATAATTAACATAACATGTATACTTTAAGACAATATGACAGTCATTCATTTGATGTTCTAAGACACACATTATTAGATATGGCCACATCATTGTGGACAAAAATTAAAAAATAGAAACATTCCAAGAGGTGACTTCCTCTTTGGTTAGCTTTCACTATAGGTAGTGCTACCAGTAATCATTTATCTAGATAAATAGTAATATATTTGACTGTGCCAAGTAGTTGATATACTTTAATACTTAAATAACAATGTAAGATAGGTAGTATGTCCAACATTATAGACGAGAAATCAATAAAAACCTCACCCCAAAAGTGAACTACAAAAAGCAACGCGTTCCATTCACACTGCTAGTACCTGGTACAGGCTAGCACCAAACCTCAGTTTACCTGATCTCAGCATCACTGTGCTACTCCAGCTTCGAGTTGACTGTTCCCCTCTACAGCCCACTCCTTCCAAGCAACCTTCAGGTAACCAAGTATCACTGCCATGAATCGTCCTTTAGGGTTCACTATTGGGGGAGGACCTATATCATTTGCTAAATGTAAGGCAGATACTGAGTTAATGAAATTTACCTAAAAGGTATAAAAGCAGGGCATCTGGGAAGCTTTCTGCTCACTGAAAATGTTACCTGTAAATCACAGCCATTAATTCTAGTTAAAGGGAGAAATCATTCCACTTTTACAGCAAAATTAGAAACAACCAATGCAACAAAAGTTTTTAAAAATTATATTTAATACAAGTGAATAGATTAGAAGATCTGAAATGTTATAAAGCAATATACACAATGAATAAATAATTTGCACAGGAGAGTCATGTCTACATTACATAACACTGTCTAGTATGGGAATACTTAAAGTAAATCCAGTGATAATGGAGAAAGTCCATAAAAATGTTAACCTGTCTTCCCTTGTATGAAATTGTTCAAGTATAAAAATCCAATACAGTGTAAAATAGTATTCAATTTACTTTAAGAATAAAAATTGCAAGTATTGCAGTTTCAGAAGAAAAATGTAAAGCAGCATTTAAAAACTACATAAACTACATAAGAAGAGTGTTAAACTAATGAAGTACCAATAAATGAGAGCTACACAAGCAAAAATCAGAGAAGGAAGCATGAAACTAGCAATAGGTCCTGTTAAAAATTAAAAAAAAAAACCTAAAAACTAAAATAAACTAAAATGTGTTAATGTAAGAGTACTCTCTTATACAGTGCACGTATGAATTTAAATAAATCCAAGTCAACATTTTTAGTTGAATAGGTTAATATTTAATATGCTACATCTAGACCTACTAAATAATTTATGCCATGAGATGAATACATAATTTTACAGTGTCACATCTAAAGTTCCTTTCTTTAGAGTGCAGCATAGTAAAACTTAAAAATAAATATCTTAAATAGCATTACTATTAAGGCACAGTATAAACCACATTATCATTAATTGTTGAAGAATTGTAATCTCAGTAACCTTGTTGTCTCATGTACTGTATTCACTAATAAATAGTTTTAAATATGACTCTGAAATAGATACTAAAAAGTGTAAAATTATTTAAAAAGGGAAAAAAATAAATGTCCTTAAGACAGTTCTTAAGGGTTTAGAGTCTGCAAACTTTGCCCGCCTTTAATCATAAGCCACGAGTCGACACAATAAATAGAAAGAGAAGGCTGTTGTAGTAAAAGCCTGATCCTATTTCAGAATCAGAATTGCTGACACCAGCAGATACAAGTTTCCCAAAATTGAAACAGGATGGGGAGAGGGATTAGAATGTGACAAGCTCATCAAACAAGCACAAGTGATGTGTTCTTTCCAGAACTGTGTGTGTTATTGATTGTCTGTACAGCTGTTGCACCCATTCATTCCACATCACTTGTTTCACAGTCCCACTCATCCACTGGGTAGATGAGAAAATAGCTTTGGTGCCTATCCACCATTTCACCCACTGCCATGCTCCTAGACTGATTGTTCGATGCCCATTTTTGACAGTAAGAACATTACCTTCTTGAAAAAGTTCTCTAGGCCATAGTGACTGCTAAAACTGACAATCAGTGCTTTCACCATTTTTTTTTTTAATCTGCTTTTAAATGTAATTCAAGCTACATATTGCTCACTCTGTATTCCCTGGTTCAACTAGATTCAAATAGCATTTTCTAACTGGTAAAAGGCAGTTTGCTTCCCTGATACTATAAAAAGAGCAAAAGTAAAAATCCCGTTATAAAAGTGAAGTTCCATCGTTCCTCCTGCCACTGTTCCGTCGCGGCCTTTTACTTACTCAGGCTCTTTGGGATTGATTTCCAAAACTGCGCCCACTCCCCCGCTCATTCTCATCTCTTTCACGTCTAGAACTACTACTGGAGTAATTAAAAAAAAATAATCATCATAATTCTGCTTCACAATAGCATAGCTTTTTTTTTTTTTTTTTTTTAAAGCTGTTAAGTCAATGTTAACTCTTATTAGCTACTGAAAATTGGGAAATCGGGAGGGAAAGAGGAAACATTTCGACTTTGATCAGGTTCTGGCCTATTGCATCCGGTCTGTTTGCAGCTGCTGAGGCTGATACTGGCCAAAGGCAGCGGCGGCGGCAGCTGCGGCGGCGGCGGCGGCCGCGGTCCCAGGTGCGGCGGCGGTGATTGGCTGCTGCACCGCGTAGCCGTAGCCCCCGGCCGTGACGTAGCCCGCGGCAGCCGGGGAGGCTGCGTACGGGTACTGGTCGTAGGCGGCGGCGGCGGCGGCGGCCGCCGCGGCCGCCGAGTACTGTGCGTACGCGGCTCCTGTGTAGTCAATGTAAGGTGCGGTGGAGGCGGCCGCTGCGGTCGGTTGGACGTGCGGGATGACCACTCCAGGCTGCACAAAAGCCTGCGGATAGACATAGTGGGCAGGTATCCTGTCGAGAAACGGAAAACAGAGTCAGGCAGGAGTTGCCTCCTGTCTGGAGCATGGCTTCTTCCGAGATCAGACCAAACTCAAATTTAGTGGTTATTATGAGCATAGGGTTGCCACAATATCGACTTGCCAGTCACCTGTGAAAGTTCTCTGGCGAGAGCCCAAATCATGGAGTGCCCCAGAAGGAATTCAACAACGAAAATAGGATACCCTCCCTGCCAGAATTTTGATTCAGGATCATTTTGGAACCAAGAAATGGCATGGAGCCAAAGTTTGGAAAAATAAATCAAGTTTCAGGAGGGCCTCGCATAGAGGAGGTATTTAATAAATGCTGAATTGAGTTAAGACTTGCGAAAATTTTGTGGTGAGTTCGTTCAACAAAAACGGTTTAGACAATAGAAAAATTTTTTACCGTGAAACCAGGAATCCAAACGGAATCTGTGATCTTTCAATTCCATAAGGGTGATGGCCGGTTTCTCAAAAACTACAGTAAGTTCCAACAAAAGCCGTATGTTTATTATCATGGCAACCCTACTGGAAATTGCTATGCAGACTCAGCACACATTAATCTCTCTGCAACCTCAGTCACCCTTATTAAAGATAATAATAATGAAAAGAGAAGCAGGCGCCAAAATAAAAAAGGAGTTTAAAAGATCACAAGTGTGGTAAACACAGCAGAATCACACTTCTCAAACGAACTGTAGTGCAGCTCACTCTATCACAAGAGGCTGTTGTGGGAAGCTACAGAAATGCTATTAACATTCATGGCAGTGATTCCCAAAGAGATGTGCAGCACGCTTTTGGTCTTTCTTTCTTTCTTTTTCTCCATTAAATTCATAAAGACACAAGGGTCAATCAAACCTGTTTGACTATCAGGCAACTGAAGGTCAGCCAGCTTGTTTATCTCTATGCAAGACAGACAGAAGGGGTTTTGGGGAAATGATGAGGTTGAGGGAAAAGGTAGGGTCAGGGAAACATAACTAAATATTTCTAAAATTAATATCAACTTAAAAGGATTACATAATAAGAGTAAGGAAACTTTTTTTTTGTTGAGCATCTACTAAGTCTTGTTTTATCCTCTAACTCAACAGAAATAGATTTATTACCATATCTGTTTTAAATCTTCCTTACTGGTAGATATTTTATACAAATCAATTCTATTATGGTGTATTATCCCACAAAAGTTCTAGAAAGTGAAACAAAATTGAGTACCTTTTAAAATGATACATTCAGAGGTCACATACAAGACACACTCCAATGGCCTTACTTAAAAGTTAATTTTGTTAAAAAAAAAAAGAAATCACAAGAGGTATTTTATAAAAACCATGTATCTCAGTTCTCACTCTTGCGATTCATAACTGCCCAGTTAAAATGCTACCGTGACTATCTGATTTATTTTCATCCTTCTTTAGAATAATCTCCATCAAAACCCCCTATATTTCTAAAAATATGACACCATAATGCCATCTGGTTGTTGCCAAAAGCAGCTTACAAGAAGTACAAGCACAAGTAACAATCTTCGAATTTTAAAGAACTCAAAACAGAAAACTTCATATTTAGATTATGAAAACATAAATTTTGCTTTGCCTTTTCAGAGTTTTACTGAAAGCACTCATTAACCAACATCCATGGAAAAGATGAATTTATCACAGAGGGTAGTGAACTTTGACCCCAATGATAAAAATACACTCAATTTTACTAGACTTGTAGATCTTTCCCAGTGCCAAGAGAAACGACGTCATCAAGTGTTTCTGAGGACACTTAGAGATGTTCTTAATTGCTTGTCAGAAACCAGACGCGTGGTCATGCACACACTCAGAACTTCTCTGCAGGTCAGGTGACTGGCTCGTTCAGAGCGACAGGTGTGGCTTTATGAAACACCGTCCCTGGAGGCCGCCGTGTCCACGATGTGCAGACACGGATAAGAAAGGCTTACTCATGCCAGTTTACATGTGGTGATGGACAGCAGGGGCTGCAGCCGGGCTATTTTTGATCCTGTCATGCGACAAGGGTTTCCAGCGGGTAAAATGTCTTTATAAGGCCAAAGTAAAACATCTGTCAGCTCCAAAGCCCAGCCAGTATGAATCTCACTGATACTGAAACATTAACCCCTGTGCTCCCAAAGTTCCAAAGACAACATGGTAGTTGCTAGGCTTGTATCTCTAAATAAAGGTGGTAACTGAAAATAAGTTTAGCCTACAAAAAGGCAGGATAAAAGTGTGTGTGTGTGTGTGTGTGTGTGTGTGTGTGTGTGAAGAATGCTTTAAATGATACACAGGCAGCGTTGCTTACAGGACTCTTGTCTGTTTTCACTATTAATGCCAACCAATGAGTATAAAGTTCCTTAGACTATCAGAAACCTACATGAAGTCTGGCAAGGGTTAGGAAGCTATCTAGCAGGCAAATGAAACCCTGGAGTTTTTAAGGCTTAGGGAAAGGAGAATCCAGAAGACCACGGAGAGACTAAAATAGTTCAGAAGGCAGGCAGAATCGGACTAAAGGGTGAGGTGGCACTTCTGAAGCAATTACTGTATTAGGAGCTCTTTCAATAGCCTGCAGAACCCATTAAGGCAATTTGGGACTCTCCCTCCTGCTAGAGAGCTACCAACATCCTTTCCCTCAGTGAATCATAGAATGTAAATGCCTAGCAGAAATAAAAGCACAAGAGCAAAGCCGACACCTCGGACAACTTTCAAAGAAAATTTACTATGCTTTCCTTTTCTTCCTATCTCTTCAGGTCCCTCTGGCATCTCTCTGTGACTTTTGACATCCTAAAGGCTTTCCTCTTTCAACCTATCACACAAACTGCTGGCACAGGCTGCATCTCATTCACTTGTTTACAGTAACCTAGGTCCCTAACATCCTACCAAACTAAGTGCAAACTTCTTAAACTTTGACATGCCAGGCCTTTTATACTTCTGGCTCCAAAATACTTTTTCCAGTATTTCTTCTCACCTTTCCTTGAACCCAGGTCAGCTGGGCTCCTCAGTGTTTCCTGGACATACCACACAAACCTAGAGCTTCACCTTCGCTCGTGACATCCCTCTGTCAGGGATGCCAATCCTCACTCCATCTCTACCTGTTGAAGTTGCAATCCTATCTACCCTAGCTCTAGTAGCACTCACCACGTGTAAAGCCTTCAGGAATTTGCTTCACCTTTTTAGTCTCATATATTTCTCATAAGTGAAATGAACCTAATATTTCCAATCCTAGTACTTCCAACCCTGAATTGCTGTGCATTAAATAAAACTATCTATGTGAAGAGCCTACAGTGAGGAATATATTCATTGCAAGAGTTCCCTATCCTCCCCATCATAGTTTAAAATCTAAGTCAACTTCTACCTCTTTCATGAAGACTTCCTGGATCCCACCAACCTGATGTCTCTCTGCCTTATCTGAAGCCATATAGACAGCCCTTCTGGGCACTTCTCAGTTTTCTTACTAGATTATAAGAGAGAGCCGAGTTGTGTCTTTCAGACTACAGCTTGACACAGAGGAAAGAACATGGCTTTGGAGGCCATGATTCGGAACCTAGAACCAGACTCTATCACTTAGTAGTCCCTGAGGGAAGTTAATTAACCTCTCTGCATCTCAATTTTTCACCCATGGAAAGGACATTAACAGTGCTTTCATCAAATAATTACTGTGATAATTAAATTATATAATTTATGTAGATCCCTTATCAGTACCAGGCAAGTAGCAGGTGTTCAGTTAATGTTAATTACTGTCCCTTCTGCTCCACTTAGTGGACAGTATATTACTTATTATGCGTTAACACAACTAGCGTAAAACTTAGCACTTAAAGGAGTACTAAGTGCTAAGTATTAAGTGCTAAATATTTACTAAGTAAATATTTAAGTGTATTTCAACATGATCTAAACTAGCCCGGAATTTTCTATGCACAGATCCATAGGCTCTCCTCTCCAACGTTTCAGTAAGAAAATGATTCTTTCAAATATAAAATATTTATAAGATATTGTTTAGCAAATCCACACATTTCTGTACATCTGCCCACTGTGTTAACATCAGAAATTCCTTCAGGCCAAGGTTTTTCTCTTTAAAGGCCCAGAGTACTCTGGGGGCCATTTAAAGACCATATAAAAAAGTAGTTCCTAGAATTTCAAACAAGTCAAGTAAGATTAAAAATTCTCAAGCTTCTTTCCAGGCCTAAAAATAAGAACATGTGGCATTCAAATAGAATTTAGGATGACCAGGTGTGATTTGTGAGGTACAGACTCTGGGAATTAGGGCAGTGTTAAGAATCCATTAAAAAAGAAAGAGAGGGCTTGCTTGGTCTATTTGGAATGCTATCTATTTCTAATAAGAATCTCAAGTTCAAACAATTTATGCAAACAGTAATAATCACCATCCTTTATAAAGACAGCTAATATTAGAAGGCATGAAAAACCAAAGGTTACTATCAAAATATGCTTCATTTAAAATTTCCATATGACACATCTTATTCTGGTTGTTATTGCCCTTGTGCTACTTTCTTTCTCAAGGATCTGTAAGGACTACCACAGCCAGTCCAAATTTCTATTCTAGCTCTCAAGACCCTCCATAACAGTCTGGTTTCTCCATGCACTGCGTCTTTTCTCCTCTTTGCCTTTGCTGATGCTCCCCTCATCTTACACCCTTTAGACGTGTCCCTTCCTCCTTTCACCTTTCCGGGACCTATTACCCACTGGTCCAAGTCTAGTTCCAGTCCTCACAAAGCCTTGTCCAGCTCCTCCAACTCACCTATTTTCTTGCTCTTCTGAATTCCTTTTGTACTTAAAATAATACCAAGTAATTTAGCAATTAATAGTTCCTGATTCGTTTGTGTTAGTTTGGCTTCCCAAACTAAAGTGCAATCTCCTTCTTTTGTACCATCCACTAGCACAGAGAAAAATACTCATATGCTAATACTGGTTGATCGATTTAGCTGTATTAACAACTGTCTCAAGATTATTAATGTGAGATCATGACTAAGTTCACCATCACTTCTTAAGATGTATGTTCTCGTCCCCAATTCTACCTTAAACATAGTCTAGACCAATGAGAGGGGGATCCACAGAAGTAGTTGGACCCATCAACCCACTGTTTATCGTCAGTATCCAGAATGGTTTGGATGGGGCATTGATAAATTGTTATGGGTATACAAAGGCCCTTTCTAATCACATTGGACAGAAGACTCTTCTATGGTTTAAAAAAAAGTAAAGGTTGTCAGTAAGTGAGATCTCAATACGGTAAAGGGAAGGTTATAAAGAAGGTATTCACGAAAAATATAACTTGACTCTTCCAAGTCAAATTATTATTGTTTTTTTGGATCTATTCTTGGAGGCACATAAGGTAGACATCTATCTTTGTAGGTAGAATCCAACCTTCCAGGTTACACATGTAGATGTCCAGGTGCTAAGCTAGAAAAGAAACTATTGTTGAGGATGAAACACTTCTAAACAGTTAGAATATTTAAAAAGAGAGTGTAAATCTCTGGCATTAGAGTTACAACCATGTTGATCAGGTAGAAAACAGCCAAAACAGACCCTAGTTGTTCGGAATACATTGAGGTAGTTGGGGATCTCCCACCCATATCGTGTCTGAATGGAAGGGAGATGGGGGAGCTTGGATGAGGAAAGCTGGTAATCACAGAACCCACAGAACACAAATATAAGCAGGCTGTTCACCTGAGTCAGGTCTGAAAGGTGAAAGTTAGTGCTACTCTACTCAAAAAACTGGCCAGCGTTAATGAAATCTGATGAGAGTTGTTGAACCTTTACATTAGAAGGCCTAGAAGTGGATATACATTGCCAAAGAAAGAACCCCATTCCCAGAAAAACACCCCAGTAAAACGAAACTTAGGACATGCAAGCGATGAATCTGTATTCTTACAGAGGGAAATCACACCATTTAGCACTCACTACAAAAATATGGTTAAATGGAAGTCACAGGCTACAGCTTAAAAGCAAGGAATAAAAAGGCCCTTTGCTTCCCATGGCAAAGTCAAAAGTCAACACCCGTCAACACCACCACCAAAACCAAAAACACAAAGAGCCCCTTCCCCGAGGAAAAGAAAACTTTCACTACAGCTCTTTTCAATTAAGTAAAAAAGCACACAGTTTAGCTATCAACACCACTTCATTACTGTAATAAATAAAATAAAGCACACGGAGGTCTATTGACTATTGTGAAAAATAAAACAACAACAGCAACATCCATGCATCGTTAATCACCATCTGAGCTTGTGTGTCTGAGTCTACTGGTTACAGAGTTTAATTCCAAACAGAACTATTCCACCTCTTATCATCGTATCCTTCTGATCAGTTAGCTTAACTGTATACGAGCCCTGTCAGGTTAGAAAGAGATAAATACAATTGAGTCAAGTTGAACAGTAGTAATGGTGTTGGGACACAATTGTCTGGTACACAAGTCATACCTGGTATTTTTGTTTTGTTTTGCTTTGTTTTGTTAATCATGAGCTCAAATGTGTCTGTTTTGGAGGCTGCATACTTGGTCAGATAACTTGACTCATCTAAAAATATTTACTTTATCAGCATTCAAAATACACAAACATATATAAATATGTATAACCGGGAACAATCTGTGACATGATGGTCTTATCTGGATATAAAAAAGAGGCAGGTTAACAAATTGATATCCATATTGAAACTTAGGAGGGCCTGATTAATTGACTTACCCAAAAGGTCTTTGTATAAGGGCTGGATGAAGCTGTTGAACACCAAAGGCAAAACCTAACAATAAAACATACCACATTCTCTATTTGTGCATGATTAGGCATTTATGACTTCTACATATAAAATGCAATCACACCTTTCACTTAGAAAAGGTAATCATTCTTTTAATACTTTAGAGAAAGTATTATACAAATTTTTAAAAGTCATTTTACTAATGTTATTGTTGATCTAAATAAAAATTTTAATAGGCTACAAGTGGAAACTAAAAATGATCTGCAAAGTTTAGTTGACAGACACAGAATAAGACCTTAGAAAATCAGACACAGAGAAAGTTCTCGCGGAATGAAACCAAGAACAATAGGACTTGATAATGATGTTACACGTCACAAATCTTCCTACAATTCTGAATCATGATCTATAAAAAAGCCTGTTTAATTTGGAACATTCTGGAATGCTTTGGACAATGCTTTGGAAAATTCTGGATTTAACAGATTATAGTATTAAAAATTCACAAAACAAACTTCTTTCTTTTCTGGATAGCGTACACAGACACACAGACACACACTGTATTAGACAAATACATGTTTTTTAATGCTCACAAATATTTGCACATGCGCTCCCTTTCTTGACAACCTAGTTTCCTAGTAAATCTGTTTGGATTGAAGTGTCCACCTCTTTCCAAAATTTCAGATGCACAGACTTAAGAATGAAGAGTACATGACTTAATCAAAGTTGCATGCCCAAGAAAAAGATTACATTTGTTCAAGAGTCAATTCACAATTATTTGTGCTCGTGCAAAGGGCAGTGTTGTAAACCATTCAAGAGGTCATGTTTTCACATAAACAAAATTCTCTCCCTTTTGGTGACTAATAGCTATGTGACTTTGGAGTAAACCCTTTCTCATCTCTGCATCAGTTTCTTCATCTGTGACATAAGGGTCCTGGAGTGCATGAAATCTCTTCATCCTCTTTCATTACGAATATATTCTGGGACTTTATTTTGACCATTTACCAGCCAGGCACCATCACCCCTATGCTTCTCTTGAATCAGTGTTCCAGTTGAATTGCCCGCCCTGAACACAGGGCAATGGGTGGCAAAAGGAGAGACCACACTAAGAAGTATAACCAGCTGGAGTTGACACATTTGGCCCATAGCATGCACATGTGAATGATCTACAAGTGGCTAAAAACCAGAAAGTGGAGAGTGAACTATGATTGTATATAGGAAACAGATGAGTCAAGCTCAAGCCTGGGTGTGTGCAAACAGAACTGACCCCCAAGATCTATTTTTTGCCCATAGGTACACTTCAAGTCAGGAAAGGAGTGTTTACAACTCTTATCTACCTTTAACGCCTTGGTAGAATAACCAGCCACAGCTCACCTTTACTAAACATCTACAGATTCTCAGGGAACTAGTGTCTTCCCAATCAGGGATTCTTTCTATTCAGAAGTGGCGGGGGAGGTCTCTAGTTGGGGGTGGGGCGTCGAGGAACATTGCTCACCTGGTTGCATGATCCTTGGTTTTGCTCCCAAGTATGCCAGATTCACATTGGCCTTCCTGCCATCAATGATGGGGTTGGGATCCTTGCAGGCTCTTTCGGCAGCAGCCCGGTCAGCCATGGTGACCTTAGCAACATACACACACAGACATACACACAAAGCTCTAAATCAACCCCTGAAGAAACCAACAATCGCACTGGAGAAGTCATTCGTGTTAATAAAACTGAGGGGCGGAGGGTCTTAAACTTTTTCTTTCTTTTTTTTGGAGGGGGGGAGCTGGAACTTATCCCTTGATCCTCCATCCAAAACAAAACAAAACAAAACAAAAGAAGAAAACAGAAAGGAGGAAAGAATGAAACACAGCCCTCTCACCCCCCGAAGTTCTAAGGGTGCTAGTAGGGCCTAGCAGAGATTTGGAAGCCTGAATTCTGTCTTAGAACTCCTCCAGATTCCCCCTCCGCCGACCATTCCCCAGGTCCCTACCCGGCCTGAGAGGCACTGTTTGCTTTAAAGAAAGACTAGCCTCACATCCGGCCGGTGTTCCCAACCCCGCAAACACTCCCCAGCGACAATAGCTATTGTCCTACGCTGGGGCTCCCGGCTCCTCGGCAGCTGAATTTGCTCGCTGATCTCCAGGAAGGTTACTATGCTCTCTTTCATTTCGGCAAAAAAACAGCCAGAGGTTCATCTTTTAAAAGAACTCATCTTTGCAATTAAAAAAGGGGTGGGGAGGGGTGGCATAAGAAGAAAAGCCCCAGACCTCCTGGGGTGTCCCTCCCTGCCCCAGCCAGAATGCCAGGAAGACACACGCATTTTTACAAAGCAACAGCGCGCTTAACGACCGGCCTCCAACCCGGGAGTGCAATTCGAAGGGGCTACGGCCCCTCCCTCCCAGACCTCCTCACCCCTAAATCCGGCAGTCACCACAGTTCTCTCCCTCCACCCCTGCTCCGCCTGTCCCCCGACACCGCAGCGCTCTCGGTCCCCTCGGAACCCCGCGAGGCAGGCGCCGGCCCTCCCTCCCCAGCTCCGCCGCGCGCAAACTTTCAGTTCAGCCGGGAGCGAAGAGGCAGCGCCGGTCACGTCCGCTGTGGTCCTCGCGCGGCCACGCCGAGCCCCTCACTCCCAACTCCGACCCCTCGGGCCAAGCGCCACTCTGTCCCTCCCCGCCCCCGTGGTCCTCTGTTTCCCCGCCGAGCTCTTTATCGCCCCCTCCACCACCATCCCCATCTGCGCAACTTACAAATCCATAGCCCCGGGACTTGCCCGTCTGCCGATCGGTGATGACCACCGCCTCCTCGATCTCGCCGAAGACCTCGAAGTACTTGCGCAGGCTGGCGTCCGTGGTGTGGTAGGGTAGCCCCCCGACGAAGATCTTGGTGTACGTCGTGTCCTTCTGGGTCGTGTGCATCTTCGCGCCCGCCCCGCGGCTCGGGCTCCGGCTGCGGCTGCGGCTGCGGCTGCGGCTGAGGCAGCGGCTGCGCCTCCTCCTCCGGCTCCGCGTCTCCCGCACTCTTGCGCGGCCGCCGGGGGCTGCGGGCGAGCCCGGGGGCGAGGGCGGCGGCGAGGCGGGGGCGAGCGGCCGGGGTCGGCCGAGGGCGCGGGGCGCGCGGCTGCCGAAGTCGCCAGCAGCCCCGGAGACCTGACTTCGCTCTCTCCTCCCGCCCCCCCTGCCGGTCACGGTACAAATTCTCCGGATCGTCTGGGTTAGGCTCCGGTTCTGTAGGATGTGCAAACGGTTTCCACTCACCCGGCGGGGAGGCCAAAGCAGAAAAGGGAGGGTGGTCCTCAAGCGAAGAACTGGGTGCGTTTAGAGGTAGATTTTTTCTTCCCTAGAAATTAGGTAGGTGTCTCGGGTGCGGCGCGGGGAGGGTCGGCGGTGAGAGCGTCCGGGCGCGGAGGTGGGCGGGCGGGGGGCGCGGCGGCGGGGCCCAGGGCGGGGGACTCCGCGCGGCTTCGGCTCGGGTTCCGTCCCTCCCGCCGCGGAAGCTGGAAGACAAGTGGCGAGGACGGCTCTCCCCCTCTCTGCTCCCTTCCCCCGCTGGCCGGGGGTCGGCGCCTGGCTGGGGAGGGGGCGGGCCGGACGCCTGCGATTGGCCGCGGTCGCACCTGGGGCGCCCTGCGCCGCCGCCCCCCAGCTGTTGGGAACAGCTGCTTCTCTCCCAGCGCGGCGCGGCGCTGGGCCGCCGGGCTCTGCCACTGGAGCCGGCGCTGGGGTAGGGCTGGGGAGGGCTGGAGGCGGCTTGGCTCTCGGCGTCGCCTGACCTAACCCGTCAAAGTCCTAGGGACTCGGCGCGGCCCCAGCCGGGACCCGGGTTGCGGGGACTGCGCCCGAACTGGGAGCTGTGTCGCTTTCCAAAACGGCGACGCGAGGTCTTTGCGCTCTGCCTCGGCGACAGGGCCGGCGACCCGGACTGACGAGCTGGGGGTTGGCCCGGATGCCTGGGGCGGTTCGCTGGGAGGCCAGTTCCCTCCCGGGCGCGGGGGCCCAAGAGCTCCGCCAACGATACCGGAATTGGATGCTCCCGGGTCTGGAGAGTGAGAAGGAGGGCCCCCAACCTTCCTTGACCCCAAAGAGCCGGTGCTGGGGAGAACCAGCGAGGCAGAGCCAGCAGGGAAAACAAAGCTTTGGCCCTCGGGTGCGCTGCGGAGAACCACTAGCTTTCGTTGCTCACCGCCCAGCCAAGCTAAGTAACCGTAGACACCTGTCTATCAGACACCGCTTTCTATTTCAAAGGACCATAAATTAGTACTTCACCTCACGGTCACCAAATTTGTGTTACCTCCTTAACTTATTCCTCCCTAACTATTCGGGAAGATTGGTACAGATTTCTCATCATGAATCCTTTTCTTTTTTCCCCTAAGCAGAGAGTTAATCAATTTCCTTCTATTCGAATTGTAAAGATGTTTAGTGACTTGATCTCAACTGTCTTATCAGGATGTACAGTAATTGTAAGAGGTGTAATTTTTGAAATCGACTTGTTACATAATCACTGGTTTCTACCAGCAAATCTTTAAAGCCTTTGTACAAATACAGACTTTAGTGCAGCCCATATATATTTATTTTTTATATCAGCTTTTGGCAACTTCTTTTTATCAAGAGTACCTTCAACTAGGCTGTAAGATCACGGTCGTAGTTGAGGTTTGGATGAAGATATTTAATGTGAGCAGAATGTCGTCCCCCCCACCCCGCCCCGCTACTGTTGGCACACAATCTGCTTTTAAGTCTTTTCCACCAGGAGCGTCCGCTGAAGTCCACCCAGTAATTGCCCCTGGGCTGCAACATTTATTCTCTTTAAAGCAGTTCAGCAAGTTAACCTATTAGAGAGGGACATACTTCTGTTCTTCTTTCCAGGGCACCTCTGCAGTCAGCCCAAGAGGATGAGATATATTGCATTTGCAAAAGCTAATGGGAATGCAAATATTCTTGTGCAAAAGTTTGAATTCTGTTCTTCATCTTGCTGACATCTGCATGAGGTTGACCTTTTGAGGTCATCAGTTTCTTTAAGTTTGAACCCCCGGCAGGAGATAGAAAGAAAGAAATCTAAAGTTTCTTGAGAAAATGTTTTTAAAATCCAGTTGAAGAAAAATATTTTACAGACGTATGAGAGCCAGAAAGTGAAATTGTAAACACCCTCTCCTCATTGCTTAAGTAAAATACAGGTTTAAAAGGAACTCTGTGTACTGGTACAATGAAAGATGATTTTTTTTTAATTAGAAAAACAAAGCAGGCCATGAAACAGAGGAGGCATTTTTTTTTAATAGTCAACATCCATCTTGCGGTGTCACTTAAGAATTACTGTACTTAGATGAGGCTCAGGCAAAACATCCTTGTGAGGGGAAACTAGTTACAGAGAAGAGTGACTTTGGCTGTCTCACTTCTCTTCCTACCGGGACAGGAGCCCACCCCAGAGGGACTGTGATAAAGGGAAGGAGACTGTCTGGGAGGGTAGCCAGAAGCTCCAATGTTCACTAGGTAAAGTGGTGAGACCTACAAGGAAATTCTGATCCTGTGCTGGGATACCTGTGTTGTAGAATTCGGCTTCTGGAAATAAGATGCTTCCCTGCCATAGTCCTAGAGAAAATAATGCAGCCACCCTCCCCCTACCCCATGTAACTCCTGCCTGGTGTGCTTTTTTAATTTTTATTTATTTATTTTTTTTGCGGTACGCAGGCCTTTCACTGTTGTGGCCTCTCCCGCTGCAGAGCACAGGCTCCGGACGCGCAGGCTCAGGGGCCATGGCTCATGGGACCCAGCCGCTCCGCGGCATGTGGGATCTTCCCGGACCGGGGCACGAACCCGTGTCCCCTGCATCGGCAGGCGGACTCTCAACCACTGTGCCACCAGGGAAGCCCTGGTGTGCTTTTATTCCTTCAGTCCAACAGTAAATTTATAGCTTCATTTGAAACTTCCCTCATTTTATATGAAATGATACCTGGATATCCCTGATTTTGAATTCCAGAGATAATTAAAGCATTATCAATAATCGGGTGTTATGTGATTCACTGAAAACAAAGGTTAAGAGGAATGGAGCTTCCTTATTTTCCAAACCAATTTAAATAGAAGCCATAATTCATACCCGGTTCTGCTTGACAAAACATTGAGTGCCCCCCAAAGGCAGGCACTGGGCTAGGGCCAGGCGTTACTGACGCTGGGTTTGTGTGACATCTGCACAAAGGTGGGTACAGTTATTATAGCCAGATACATTCTCAGTGGATTTATGAACCTGAGCCATCAGACCATGTAGCCACGGGGGCATAAAATCTTTCTGAATTCAAAGTTTCAAGGTTATTAAGTACCAAATATTTCTGTACAATTACCCATTACAAATTCAGGTTTGAAAAACAATACTGGGGTAATCCTTTTGCTTGCTCAGCTGCTTTTGGCAAAGAACGCTTGTATAGTCACAGACCTCGTGCAATATGATGTGTGCCTCTTTGGAAAGAAAGAGCCATAAAGTACTTTAAAAGTTATAGATAGGTTCCACGTTTGTCATATCCAAATGACTACATATGGATAGCCCTGAATCCTTGGTTCCTACTCCATGGCAAGATCGATAAGACTTTATTACTTACAGTAAATTATTGTCCACTTGGTTCAAAATCTTTATCTGACTATTAAAAGCCAAAACCAAAGTTACAAGTTTCACAGTCATTTATATATTTTCTTCCCCCGCCGCCCCCCCCCCAGTTCCTCTTAAATTAATCATGGAAATGAACTCCAGGCCCAAGGCTAATGAAGAATGTTGAGAAAAGAGGGTAATAGCATTTCATGAAGGGAGAGAAGTACTATCCCCACTTAAGGAGGTGCCTGTTCCAGAGGTAGAACATTGCTCTGGGCAGCAAGTCTCCTCCAGGCAGGGTTGGCCTCTTAGATGTTACTGGATCTCCCATAGGTCAGTTAAGTCCTCCACGGGATTCTATACACATGAACACTGAAGAAATATCTACTGAAGAGAACTGCTGTCTTAAAGATATCTACTTGCATGCTTGATGAGAGAAAATACATTCTTAGCTAGAACTAACCACTTGTAAAGTATTTAGGCCAGGCACTTTTATTTTTTTAATTTGGGACACAAAAAAATGGCTTCCACAAAGTCTTTTGTTTTGGTTGTTTGGAAACGTTTACTTATTTTGAGAGTCTGTGTGAGCACTCTGATGTAAAACTAACAGGTTTTCTGCCCTTTGGAGAGGTCCCATGATCAGATGTATTTCTGTTTCTCTGGGTGGGTGGGTAATTTTCTCTTAGTAACAGATAACAAATGTGTGTAATAGGTTATGCTGCTATTTTAGTGTGCAGAAGAGTTGGCAGTCAGAAACCTAGTCAGTTCAGCTCAGACCCACCTCTGGGAGAATTCTAGGCATGCTGCATTAAACCACATCTAAGCCGGTAAGTAAAATGAAATGGAAATTTGTAACTGTAATTCAATCATGAAAATCATAATGCCTCTTTCACATCAAGCATCCAGAAAATAGAAAGCGGAATAGGGTCACTTTGGAGGACTAGGGAAGGGTAAAAATGAAAGCGGGGGCATGGGGGGTAGTAGTGGAGGGGGACAAAAACATCCTGCCAACCACGCCCTTGGGACAGTTTCACTCTGCCCATGTAGAAGTGGCTTTAAGCGTATGCACACTTTACGTTCTAGTATATAAACCTGAGAGGGAAGGAAGAGAATGCACGCATTTTAAATCCACCGTGTGTTTCTTCACATTTTAAATTCAGGGTGTACTTTGGTTCTAAATCTTTAAACAGTGAGCCTTGGAGCTGCCAAGTTATTTTAAGGAGCTGATGATCTCTCCAAATGTACTGAATGACTGTCTCTTGATGACAGATTCATTCTACTGCTGTTGCTGGGAGGGAGAGGACACTGTGTGGTGGAAATAGCCATGGATCCCCAAACAGGAGACCTAGGGCCTAGTCCAAGCAGTCATTAGCCAGCTCCAAGACCTTGTTTAGTTTACTCCATTAAAAAATACAAATGTGGTTAGAAAAACCTGTGACAGTCCTCCCTGAGCAAATATGCCCTAGAATGGAGGATGCTAGTCTGACCCTTTGTTTACAGATGTTTAGAGGGTCACCTTGGAATCATGAGACAGCCCAATGTTGGCACTCAAGTGTTATTATTTACTTTTAAAATATAAACTACTTGAGGTTATGTTGTAAGATGGATATTTTCCCTGCTAACAAAGGAAAGGCATATTTATGACAGAAAATTATGAAAAAGCATAAGACATACCAAGGAAATCAAAATCACCCACAGTTCTACTCAGAATAGCATAATATTTTACCGTGTCTAATACCAGGTGTTTCCTGTACATAAATATATGCTTACACGTGTGCTGTTATGAGTTACCCTACATTCTGTTTTACTATCAGCTTTTTTCACCTGATAGTATATGGTGAATAGTTTTGTCTATTATTAAATAGTTGCTACAGTTCATTTAAAATGCCTAAATAGCATTTTATCATGTCAATGCCCCCAAATCTATTTAAGCAATCCCCTTTTGCTGGGCATTTTTATTGTTTCCAATTGTTCCCTATTATAAAGAGCTCTGCAATTAACATCCTTGTTGATAAATCTTTTTACACATCCTTGGTTATTGCCTAAGGCTGGTTCCATAAGGGACTTTGTTTTGTCCCTGGCTGAACCCCCAACTCCTAGTTTAGTGTTTGGCACAGAAGAAGTGCTTAAATACTTGTTGAATGAATGAATGAATTCTTACAAGTATATATATTAGGTTGCAGGGTATGCCCATATTTAGATCTTTTGATATGTATTGCCAAATCACCCTCCAAAAGGTAATGCAGATTTTACTTCTACCAGGAGCATATTAAGGTCAGTTTTCTAGAATCCTCACTGATGTTGCTATATCAACTAGAATAATTTTGTTTGCAAGTGAGAAAAATCCTAACTCACACTGGCTCAAGTAATAAAAAGGAATTTTTTGTCTCCTATAATTGAAAAGTCCAGAGGCAGGGCAGGCTTTAGGTGTGGTTCGACCCCAAGGGGCATGTTGTCACCAAGACGATGACAGCATTTGCTGCGACCTGCCTGTCTTCACCCTCCTCTGCTGGTTGGCTTTGTTCCTTAGCTGACTCCCTCAAAGTAGCAAGTTGGCTGCCGGCAGCTCTCAGAGCCATGAGCCTCCTTGGTCACATGCAGGGGAAAACTGAATTTCTTTTGCCCTATTATCAAACCAAAGTCCCATCTTCCTTTCGATTGTATCATCTTAGGTCACAAGCTTGCCTTTGAACCAAACTTAGAAGCCAAGGAATGTAATTGTTGATGTTCTTAGGCCTGGGTTCCATTCTGTTTTCCCATCATGGGACACATCCCTAAGACACAGGGACGAGATGACATTGATTTGCTCAGACCCATGATGGCCCGGAAATGAGGAACACTACTGAACCCCATGGTTGTGAGATTCTGGGTTCTTTTGGGAAGAAGCCATAATAAAGTGAATGCTTTAGAAGCAATTTAAAAAACCACACAAAATATTAGCATTTAATTTTTAAAACACATGTATTTTCTGGGGTAAAAAGGTGTTCTTATTGCTTAATCGTTTTTCCATACGTCTGTGGGCCATTTATTTTTGAGAACTTTTTTTTTTTTTTTAAATAGGGGTTTTTGTCTTTTCCTTCAATTTTAAGAACACTTTATTTGATTGATTGATTGATTGATTGATTTTTGGCAGCACTGCATGGCATGCAGGATCTTCCTTCCCTGACCAGGGATCGAACCCAGGCCCCCTGCAGTGGAAGCGCAGAGTCTTAACCATTGGACCACCAGGGAATTCCCCGATTTTTAAGAACACTTTAAAGAGCTGTTTTGATGGCCTCATTTGATGTAATTCGGATGATCAAGTCCAATCCCTTATTCTGGAGTTGAGAAAGCTGAGGCCTAGAGAGAAATGGCTTCTAATAGGTCACATATCTAGCAAAGGCTGCAACTGGGATTCAAATAAACCCTATTTTACATTTGAGAAAAATTTTTGTTAAATTTACATGTAACTTAGACATACTCAATTGCACAAATCTAAATGTTCATGTGCATATACCCATGTAACCGGTACCCAGATCAAGATGTAGCCTGTTGGCATCTGAAGTGGAGGCAATGCTGTAGGACTGAGCCCTTGACCTGTGGGGTCTGTGCTGACTCTGGGTAGTTAGTGTCAGAATTGAATTGAGTTGTTGGACACTTACCTGGTGTTGGAAAAGACACCACTCTTTTGGTATCAGAGAAAAGCAGATGGAGACAAATCACCTCACAAAGGTCATTGATTTAAAGTATACACTATGTCCTGGAGGATGATGCCTCAATCTTGCAAGGTCTCACCTCTGAGAGAGCACTCCGTGTTTTGAACAGAACATTCCATCCTTCTATTGGGCCATCAGCTTTTGTGTAGTGAGGCATGTGTTACAACCAATGCATTCCATGATCATGTGCCCAGTCTTATGCCCCTTTATCGTAAAGAGGATATTTCGGCTTATTGCAATATTATGGGGAAGCCTATGCTAGTGGAGCAAACGCTGCTCCTTGTGAACAGAAAGGGCAAACTCATACCCAGAATATATACTCATACATATCAAAATCTCTGCTCCTTCCCGGGTAGAAGGAGTCCAATGTGGTCAACTTGCTGCCACGGGGCTGGCTGGCCTCAAAGAAAGATAGGGGAAGGGCTTCCCTGGTGGCGCAGTGGTTGAGAGTCCCCCTGCCGATGCAGGGGACGTGGGTTCGTGCCCCGGTCCGGGAAGATCCCACATGCCGTGGAGCGGCTGGGCCCGTGAGCCATGGCTGCTAAGCCTGCGCGTCCCGAGCCTGTGCCCCGCAACGGGAGAGGCCACAACAGTGAGAGGCCCACGTACCGCAAACAAACAAACAAACAAAACAAAAAACAAACAAAAAAAGAAAGATAGGGAAGTATTATGGAACAAGCGTTGATCTCTGCTGCTGGCAGGCTAGACATCCAATGAGCCTCGGGAAGAGCTGGGTTTGTGCATAGCCTCCATCCATGCCACCTTGGCCACTCTGTTCCTGTATCCATTGTGCCTGCCCTGGGTGGCTGATGACAGAAGCTAGCTGATATCTACTGGTCAAGCCACTTTGTCTACCTGATGTGGTGATACATTTTGTGGTGGTTACATTCTGACGGGCATTAACATACGCTGTAGAGGTCTTCACACTTGGTGCCCACTGCCCTGTAGCGATCCACATGCCTCTATTCTCCCAAGACTTCTGGGTCCCCGATCTTCCAATATTTCTCCTTCCAGGACCCTGAGCAGATGGCCAGGTAACTTGCTGCCCCCCATCTGTACTGATTCTAACCTCCGACCACTTCTTTTCTGACATAAAGGCGGATGAACTGGTATTTTGCCTAAATTGTATCCAAAGGGAGGATTTCCTTTCACCACTGTCTTTCAAGGCCATCTTTGAATGAGGCTGTACCACAGTTACCGTTCATTTTTGGCTCGTATCCCACAAAATAGACTGATTCCTACCAGCTACTTTATCACGGCCTGAACCAGAGCTCCTTTAAATCATTTATACGGATATTTTTTGGTGAAAACTCCTTTACACTAAAAATATTCATGTATCTCTTTATTTATTTTATTTATTTATTTTTTTAATTTGCGGTACCCGGGCCTCTCACTGTCGCGGCCTCTCCCGTCGCGGAGCACAGGCTCCGGACGCGCAGGCTCAGCAGCGGCCACGGCTCCCGGGCCCAGCCGCTCCGCGGCACGTGGGATCTTCCCGGACCGGGGCACGAACCCGCGTCCCCTGCGTCGGCAGGCGGCCTCTCCACCCCTAGCGCCACCAGGGAAACCCCCTATCTCTTTATTTTTAAAACTCCTCAAACAAACATGTCTTGAGGCTTGTTTTGTAACAATGAGTGTACTTAGGTTGGATTTCCAGCAAACTTTTACCAAAAATGCAGGAGGTTTCTCTTTGTCTGTTTTTATGGTACATAGGCATACAGAAAAGTCTATCCGAGGAAATAAATATCTTCTTCACACTAATTTCTTGCCTTAACCAAAAGGCGAAGAAATGATCCGTTTTAGAAATACAGAAGCAAAAGAAAATTACGGGTCCATCAAAGCCAGCTTCCCAGACTGGCATATACTCATCCTTCAATTTCTGGATAAACTGTATCACGGTAACTGTAAAACCTCGAAGTTTAGCCTAGGACAGAATTGTGTTAATGACAGCGCCCAGAAGCACTGTAAATGAACTAAAACCAACATAGTCAAAATTACAATGCAAATATGTCTTTTAAGAGAGCCATAAGCTTGAAGTGTGAATCTTCACTGCCTTAGAATTCTTTCTCCTTTCTTCATACACATATAGGTTTGTTTTCTGCAAATGTAGTTCTTGAGCACAGAAATTTTATGCTCATTGATATAGGCATTTGCAACCGTTGCCTCAGCGTACATGGGTGAGTTTTTTAAAAGAACATGGTCAAGGAGGAACCAGAAGTGTTTGGCAAGGCTGTGTACAGCCCCCTGTTCTGGATGGAGAAGGGACATGAAAATGGGGACAGATCTGTTCCTAGCGTGTGGTTTTTTTCAGCGGATCATGGTGCTTTACAATGGCTTGGCTTTCTCTTTCTCTTGGAAACTTTCTGGGCCTGAAAACATCATTCCAGATGTTTTCTCTGACATCTGAATATTGATCTTTCCTTACCTGGCAATATTCCTGTATAACCACAGGTCTATGTCCTTGTTGTGAGAGGCAACTCCAGAAATTTGGAGCCTAGAAGGGAGAAATAGAAGAAACAGCAGAATGACCAGTTGATGGAGTACAGGAGTGTCAACTAAGGAAAGCACGAAGTCTATCTATACGTATATCAGGCTCTGCCAAAGAGACAAGTAACAATTAGCCAAAAAACACACTGAAGAGTCAAACACAATCAGGGTTTCTGTCAGATTCTGGCAGTGATTCTGAGGGGATCTTGTGCAAATAAAGACACCTTTCTGTACTGTGTTTTAAATCACATAAACAGTGAAAATAAAGATACAAAGATTAATATGCATGTGTATATGTATAACTGTGGTTGCGATAGCTCTTTCTGTTTACAAAGCAAAGCAATTCAGCTAATTATATCAACCAAAACACAGTGAAACAACCCAAACATTTTATGAAAATAATTTATTTTGGCTTTTCTATTCTGTTTCTATTTATATTACACTGCATGACAGTACTTGGCCCTTCTTTGTATATGGAAAAATGTCATTTTCAACTTGTACCGAGAATCCCTGTCACTATAGGCTATCACAGTTAAAGCAGTTTTCTTTTAATTTAAAAGGACAACTCAAGAGATGAATTGCTGATATAAAAGTTATTTAACTTAAGTAACTAACTGCACAGTTGGTTATTTTTCTAATCCTAGGATGATGTTTATAAAATATTTTCCCTCACAGCTTTAAAAACAGATTTTTTTTTTCTAATTGTATTTTTCTTCCAGTTTCAAGTTACCTTTTCTTTTTCTTGCACACTTATGGGTGTAAAACTGTCATTGTTTTTTTCTTAAGAAGACCAACAAGCAATTTTACATGAAAAAAGCAAACAAACATTTTCTCAGGATGTCTTGTACTTTATAAGAAATATCATAGTACTATGTATCAAAATAGCTTAGGTCCAAATATTGTATACATATATGCCCATTAAATATTTACCTTTTCTTGAAAATATGTTTCTTAGTGAATATATATATATATATATATATATATATATATATTTTTTTTTTTTCCCTCCTGTTCATGTTGAGATGTCATCATCTCAGTCATATTGGTAAGTTTAGGAAGAATAAAATATTTATGACTGGTAAGTATTGCAGGTTTGGAGATTTTTTTAAATGTTAGAAAGCCCAAATCTACCTCTATTTTCCTGGAACCATCCTGGACACTTCTATCACAAAACTCTCTAAATGCCAAAATGCATTGGTTAGGGATTTCCAGAATTCTCCTCAGATCATTCAGATCCATAGACAAGATAGGTTAAGAAGATGAATTGTTCTTTTTTATTTCTTATTGGTGTAAGGCAGAGAAAAACTTTTCTGAAAAGTGTTTGGTGTATGATGTTCGTCAGTATCCTGATTTCTCTGCCACTGTTTTATTAATATTAATTAGGCTATACTTGTGTTATTTTATATCTTAGCTCAGAAAAACATTGTTAAACTATTATAACCAGGAGGAAGAGGCTAGAATATGAAGATTTCAGAAGAAATAAAATTTTAATCAACTCTAAATATCAGGTAAAAAGTAGGAAAAAAAGAGTGCTTTTTCCTCACTTGGAAATCAATGAGCTGCTCAGTATTATCCAAAACCAAAGGATGGGTCCCACATAAAAAATTCCATTTGGAGAGGTTGCCTGTGATAGTAAAAAAATCTAGAAAGTTGCAATATATTAAAAAAGAGTAGACAGAACTTTCAAAATTTGATCTATTTTTCTTGGTCAAGAGGAGTCAAAGGGTCTAAACAAGTAGTTTAAGAATATATTGAAAGAGGAGAAACTCTTCAGGAATGGTGGAATAAGGACCTCTGAAAATTTGTTCTCACATAAAAGCAATGAGAGCATCAGCCCCCAAAATTGTCAAAATCAGTGTTTTCAGAATTCTGGAAATTAATCAAACACTTGCAAAAATTTGAGTCACATTTATTGAAGAAAAACAGGTGACTCTTGATAAGAACAGTGAGCTTTGTGGCATTTTAGCTTCCCCAATTTCCATCTTCTTCTCTCTAGTTTCATAGGAGTCTTGAAAACCAATACCCTTGCGATCACAGTGGGTGTGAAAAACAGGAGCCTAGCAGCCACTGGAGGGAGTAAAGTGGTGCTGGAGCATCCCCCCAAATGCGCCATTCCCAGAGAACTGTCGTTATTTGACCTGTCCGACAGCTTCCTGAAAATCTCCACTCACAGAGCTTGTCTTTATTTGACCTCATGAAGAACTCAGTGCAAATGGCCTTTTTCCTGGGGCACTTGTCAAAAAACTTTCAGTGGTAGTTGTTTAACATTGTAGCTGCCTGAGGTCATGATAACCAGTGATGAATAAGAAACTTAAAAGATAAAGCCGGGGAATGAGATGTCCATAGGGAGCTTTGAAAAACTCTGCCATATTCTTGAGAATCTAGGAGGCCACATGCATTTGCAAGACTGTGCACATTTACGGGAAAGACCTGAGAAGACCCTAATCTCTCACCTTTGGCTGACCTTGAGGTCCTGTGCAAGCAGGAAGTAAAAGCTAAACAGTTTTAAACTGCCAGAGCATTGAACGTGTATCCCAACATGGACACAAAGCTTCTTGAGAAACGCTGGGAGACTTATTTTTTCGAGGCATTTGGGAAATTGATGTCCAATTGTTAGATGATAATTAAGCTAACCAGGCAGAGACTTTAGTGGTTAGACCCAACAAAGAATACACACTTTAAAGAATTACTTCATCAAGTTACTAAGCAAAGAAGCAACAACAACAATAATAAACAGCTATAAGCACCAAGGAGAGGGGGAATTTGAATTCCAGAGTTGCCACATTATAATATTTTAAAAGTCCAGTTTTAACAAATTTCTTACAAAAAATAAGAGTCACACAAAGGAACAGAAAAGCCCATGCACAGGGCAGTCAAAAGAAACTCTCAGGCTTCCCTGGTGGCGCAGTGCTTGACAGTCCACCTGCCGATGCAGGGGACATGGGTTCGTGCCCTGGTCTGGGAGGATCCCACATGCCGCGGAGCGGCTGGGCCCCTGAGCCATGGCCACTCGGCCTGCTCGTCTGGAGCCTGTCCTCCGCAGCGGGAGAGGCCACAGCAGTGAGAGGCCTGCGTACCGCAAAAAAAAAAAAAAAAAAAGAAAAAAAGAAAAAAAGAAACTCTCCCTGAGAAAGCCCACAAGTTGGACTTACTAGACAAAGACTTCAAATCAGGAATTATAAATACTTTCAAAGAACTAAAAGAAGCCATATCTAAATAAATAATGAAGAAAAGTATGAGAATGATGCCTGACCAAATACAGATTACCAATAAAAAGATAGAAATTATACAAAAAAGCATCAATTCGAAATTTTGGAGTTGAAAAGTACAAGTGAAGTGAAAAATTTGCTAAGGGGCTCAACAGCAGATCTGAGCTGGCAGAAGAAAGGATAACCCTGAACTTGGGGATAGAATTGAGATTATCCAGTTTGGGAAACTGAGCAGGAATAGTGAAAGAAGAAAAATGAACAGAGACTCAGAGACCTATGGACAACACAGGTGTATATTTATAATGGGAGTCAAAGAAGGAAGAGAGAAAGAAAAAAATAGGAAGATATTTCAAGAAATTATGGCTGAAGCTTCCCAAATTTGATGAAAAACATTAATCTACACATCATGGCAGCTCAATAAACTCCAAGTAGGAAAACTCAATTAGGCATACACCTATAAACATTTCATGTCAAACTGTCAAAAGCAAAAGCCGAATGAATACATTACAAATACAGTACAAAATCATTTGTGTTTCTATACACTTGCAATGAACAATCCAAAAATAAAATTAAATTAAAATTAAAAATTTTAAAAATTAAAAAATTAAAATTAAAACAATTCCATTTATAATAGTATCAAGATAAAATACTTATGAGTAAATTTAACAAAACAAAAGCAAGAGTTGAACATTGAAAACTGCAAAGTATCACTGAAGGAAATTAAAGGAGACCTACACAAATGGGAAGACATCCTATGTTCATGAATTGGAAGACTTAACAATAAGATGGCAACTTTCCAAACTGATCTAAAGATTCAGTGCACTCTCTTTCAAAATTGCAGCTGCTTTTTTTTTTTTTTTTTTTTTTACAGAAATTGGCAAGCTGATCCTAAAATTCATATGGAATTACAAAAGACCCAGAATACCAAAACAATCTTGAAAAAGAAAATAAAGTAGGAGGCCTCATACTTCCTGATTTCAAAAATTATGACAAAGCTGTAGTAATCAAGACAATGAGGTACTGGCATAAAGCTCCACATTTAGATCAGCAGAATAAAAAAATTCAGCGTCCAGAAGTAAGCCCATACATTTATAGTCAACTGATTTTTGACAAGTGTGCCAAGAAAATTAAATGGGAAAGAATGATCTTTTCAACAAATGTACTGAGACAGTTGAATATCCACATACAAACAAAGTTGGATTTTTATCCTACACGGTATGTGAAGATTAACTCAAAATGGATCAGTCTTAAGTACAGAGGTAAAAATATGAAACTCTTAGAAGAAAATGTAAATCTTTATAACCTTGTATTAGTCTGTAGTAGATCAATCTCCGTCCACAAACTGTGGCGTGCAAGAAGTGTAACTTTAATTAAAGTATAGCATAGATGTTAAGGTCTCAGATGGTGCTGCCAGACTGCCTGGGTTCAAGTCCTAGCTCTGTGTCTTGCTGAGATTAAACATTTGTTAATAATTCTTAAATATTACCCTGCTAAAAGGAAAATCCCAAATACAAATGTCAAGAATATTTTGATCGTTGGTAGCATTATTGGGATAAGTGAATAGCTTATTAGGTGATTACATTGATTATTTGTTATCATATATAACTTCTAGTATGTTTGTAAAAATAGTCTCTTTACTTTCTAGTCATGTTTTTCTATAGAATCACAGATTTTAGAGATAGAATGGATCTTACAAATCTTTGTATAAAGGTGAGACATCTAACACTGTCATCCCTTGACTCTCCCAAGGTCACATAAGTAGTTAGTGACAACATTTAATTGCAAAAGACAACTAGAGGTCTGCTATGTGGGTAATCTGGGTCGTGTTCTCATCCTCTAAAGACCTTCAACAATAGACTACACTTGACCTCAAGCTCTAGCTCTCCACTTAATATGGTTTCCCCAACATATTTTTCAGCTTTGGGTTTGGGGACTTTCCATTTTCCTTTTTGCCCAGTACCACAAAGCCTAATGCTTAAAGCTGATTTACTGTATCTCTGCTCTATTGAATTGTGATTGGTATACTTAGGTTGTTTCAGCTGAGTGTTTTTGTTTTTGACAATACGCTTTTCCTAAAAGTATTTATAATGATGACATAAAACCCTTCAGGTGATAGTCCAGGGTATCTTCAGTTAGCTCAAAACACCATTAAATTTTCAAATTAATTTTCATTAAAAAATAGACCATATGTAGTGTTTCTGTGATGACGATGTCAGGCATTGTTCTAGCTTAGGTTTGCCACATTTAGTAAATAAAAATATAGCATATCCAGGTAAATTTGAATTTCAGATAAACACAAGTAAACCAACTGTTGCCCAGGACATACCTATATTAAAACAAATTATTCACTATTTGTCTGAAATTAAAATAGTACTAGATAGCTTTTATTTTACCTGGTAATACTAACTTAGGTGCGTAAGGTACATCATGAATAGAAGATTAATGCTCTCATAGAACTTATATTTTTAGAGGGGAGAGATGGACAATACAATGAACATAATTAATAAGTAAACTATATAGTATGTTAGAAGATAAATGCTTTAGAATAAAAGAACAGAGCAGGATCCCTTAACCTAGGTGTGAGGGCAGGTTCTCATTTTCAATAGGGTTGTTGGTGAGATAAGCCTCCTTGAGAGGCAAGATTTGAACAAGAACTTGGAGCATTTTTCCAGAATTTAGAGCAAGAGTATTCCAGGCTGAGGGACAGTGTTTAACATACTGAGGAACAGCAAGGAACCAGTTGGCTAGAGTAAAGTGAGTGGTAGGAAAGAAAATGGGGGCCCAGACCACAGAGTCTGGGAAGCCATTGTAACGACTTTGGAGCCATTGCAGGATTTTGTGCAGAGGTGTGATATGACCTGACTTATCTTTTTAAAGATCACTCTAGATGATAGACTGATAAGGCTAAAAGCAGGGAGACTATTAAGAGGGGATCATAATCATCAAGGTGAGAGGTGAAGGGGTGCAGACTATGGTGGTGGCAGTAGAAGTGGGGGAAAATGGTGAGATTCCAGAGATAGATTGAAGGTTGAACCAATGGGATTTCCTAAAGATTGAATAGGAGATGTGACAGAAAGAAGAACTTATGGGTGATAGCAAAGATTTTACCCTAAGCCCATGCCATGAAAAGCCCTAACCTTCAGACTGGGGATTTTT
>RJWK010018286.1:15314-33575 GCA_004363435.1 Platanista minor | reverse complement strand
TGCATCGGCAGGCGGACTCCCAACTGCTGCGCCACCAGGGAAGCCCGTAATTTCCTCTTAATGATATCACTGCTTGAGTATTTCAGCTTGCGTGTTCCCCGAATTAACTCACCTTCCATTTCTAGGTGTCTTTTCCTCATGAATCTGACTTGTACTGATGTTTAATGGACACACACACACACACACACACACACACAAGCACGCACATACACACAAACACACACACAGGTGGAAGTAGGGTTGAGCTTAGCTGATCTCCACCAGTTCAGTATGTCTGAGGTGGGATCTGAGATTCTGCATTTCCTGCTATCCCTGGGTGATGCCTTTGCTGCTGGTTCCACAGAGCACACTCTGAGCTGCAGGGAAATATTTGATGTTGCTTCTTTGCTGGCTACCTGGTGTACCTGCCTGAGAGGTACCAATGTCACCAGGCCACCAATTAGTGGGGTCAGTGGAAACTGTAGGACATTATAGGGTAATTGTACCTGAAATACGGCAGGAACATAGAGACTGAACAACCCTCAACAGTCTGAATAACGCTTGATACTCTTACCATGGTATGTAAATCTACAATTTATTTAATTGTTCAGCCATGCTTTTGAATGTTTAAGTAAGCTCTCTTGGTAGTAATGGGCTAAAAAATACTAATAAAAATCCATGTTCAAGGAAAAATGAAACAATGAATATGGAAGGTAGTGAGCATGTGAGACACTCAAACTGCATAACTGCTTGACCTTCCCCTATGGTGGGGTGGTGTCACAGACCACATGGAAACCAGAAGGTACACATCACAGAGGAGGCTGCTGTCCCAAAGCTTAGTGCGCCACTCAGGAAGGAGGTAACATGTGCAGCTGCAGAAGACAAGCTGACATAGCACACTGTAAAAGCAAGATTCATCATTTAGATGCATGTGTTCTAAGTCTAGTTCATTTATTGTCTATTTCAAGCATTTTTTAATGAATGTACGAAAGTGCAACACAAACTGTTAATGTGTTGGCTCCATTAGCTGGAGAAGAACTTTGCAAGAGTCAAATGAAGCTAGTTTTGTTATCAGTGTTGTAAGAAGCCTTGCAAAGAAAATCAGTTCTAGTAGGGTTTGATTTGTTTCATCCTATTAATGAAATCAGAGTAGAGCACTTGGAAATTCACTCTATTGAAGGTTAAAAATGTGACTTTTTTTGTGAGAGAGAGCTGTTATAAATTCAGTTTAGAAGTTCAACACAACTAGTTCTTGTCATGATAACATAAACACAAATTTGGGTGAAGCACAACTTCATGGTAAAGCAATATCCTTACTGGATTAAGACCTGTGGAACAGAAATTATGCTTAGAATTGATAGTGGTGAACATATAATGTATAATTGCATTCATAAAATATGAGATAGTCTACCTAGTACAAAACATATTGTAGTTGTCTAAGATTATAAATATTTTGTATGAGCAGCAAGCAATCCAGCCACAAAATTGTGATGACCCAGCTAATGTTGAACACAGGTAACACTTCAGGTTGGTGCTATGGGTTTTCCCTCTTTGCTGCCCTCGATCAGTCATAGTTTAGGAAAGTATGAGTCACTGGAAAACTACTTTGTAAATTTATAAGGATGTCCTGCAATATGTCTTACTGGAAAAGTGAATTTATTGTGAATGAGTCCTATAAATTATGGTTATAATATTTTACAAAACGACACAAAAATTTTAATCAACGTGCTCAACTCATGGAGCACCAAAAACTAAGCCTTTGAGGCTTTTAGCAATTTGCAATTATTGAAAACAAAACCTGCAAACAGGAAGAGATTACGTATTTTCTGTACAAAAGCAAGGGAAGAAATTTAAAAATCAAACAATGAGTCCTCAAATGTAAACGAAATTAACTTGGAGTCCTATAATTTGTGCTTAATATTTTAGCTTGTGGCAAGAAAAAAATTTTGATTTAACTTTTATTTCTAATTGGATAAGCTTATAAGCTCTGCCAGAGTGAAATGGAATTAAGAAGTCTTACACTTTCACAGCATCTAGAATTGTCAGAATATTGAAAAGGATCATATGTAGAGAAAACTATTTGAAATGTTTAGTCTTACAAAACTTTTTTTGTCAAAGTAAGTCACTCTGAATGGAAGTAAAAAGGCAGCATCTATGAAAATTACTGGGCTGAAATATTTTTTACTCTTCAACAAGAAAGAAGTAAAATTAGAAACTTAAAAAAAATTTTATTTATTTATTTTATTTATTTATCTTTGGCTGTGTTGGGTCTTCGTTGCTGCATGCAGGCTTTCTCTAGTTGCAGCGAGTGGGGGCTACTCTTCGTTGTGGTGTGTGGGCTTCTCACTGCGATGGCTTCTCTTGTTGGGGAGCACCGGCTCTAGGCTCGCAGGCTTCAGTAGTTGTGGCACTTGGGCTCAGTAGTTGTGGCACTTGGGCTCAGTAGTTGTTGCTCATGAGCTCTAGAGTGCAGCAGGCTCAGTAGTTGTGGCACGCGGGCTCAGTTGCTCCGTGGCATGTGGGAGCTTCCCGGACCAGGGCTTGAACCCGTGTCCCCTGCATTGGCAGGTGGAGTCTTAACCACTGTGCCACCAGGGAAGCCTGAAACTTTCTTTTTTTAACAGACTTTGCTCTGAGCCTCGCATGTACCTCTACTCCTTGGTAAAGAGTATTTTCTCATTTAAAAATGTTCTGGTTTACAAACAGAGGAGAGATGGTATCAGTGATGAGAAATTCATTAACTGAAATATAAACTTAAAAATTGCAGTTAATTTTCCGAAAAAGGTAAAAATATTAGGAGCATGCTGAAAAAATACCAGAGACACAGTGTTACAGGCAGATGATACCAAGAAACTGATGGACACACCTGAACATAACACAGGAATAGCTATTTTGCTTATATTACTTTTTGATATTTAGCTAATAAACATAAAGCTTTTGAAAATTTCCTTTATTGCATGTAGGTGTTATCTTTTTCAGAATTTTATTTTTGAGACTAGATTCTGCATGGAATCACAGTTCTACTAATAAACTAAACACTTGGCTCCTATACTTGGTGGAATTGTGTCTGTTGTCATAGAAAAGGCAGGGCATTTATTACAGCAAAGAAACAGTCAGACCTTCTATACTTTAGACATAGGATGAAGCAGAGACTTGAAAACACTTCATGAACGTTTCATTTTCACAAGCCACCTTTGCAGCTATTATTTGTGTATTTCAAACAAGTATTTGTATCTGAATGGTTTGATTAGAAACCTAAACTCCATGCCAGCTACTGTGCAAGAATGTTACCTTAATGCCCATAATTTTCCTCCCCAATCTGTCCCTCCTCCTATATACCTGGAATTTAAAAAATCTTATCCTCCAACCATACAAAGTAGACACGTTGACTTTTTTCTCTCCTTTAACTCCAGGGTTTATTGAGTTTTTAAACTGATGACTATCTTCTAAATTCTTTACCTTATGTTAGCTGTGTGATTTGGGGCAAGATGAAAGTCATCTAACTGTCCTTTTTGTGACTACTTTCTTGTTTTAATCTGTTCTCTTCCTTGTGGTCAAAATTATTATCCCCTGTTGACTAAAAAAAAAATGTATTCACAAGCTAAAAGTTGAGAGTTATGTTTTATTCAGTGGGAATTTTTAGGACCTCAAGCCCAGGAGGCAGCACCTTGAGTAACCCTGAGAAAACTGCTCCGAGGAGGTGAGGCGGATCCAGGTTATATAGGAGTTTTGCAACAAAGGGCAGGTAGTCTGGACGTCAAAAGAGTATTGTTAACTAAAGGAAACCAGATATCCCAAGTTAAGGAACTTAATGTCTTACTATACATGGGAAGATGCAAGATTCTGGGCTCACTGCAATCACTCTTTTGATATGCACCTCAGCTGTCTGGGACCAGTATCCCTCCCGTGTTTTCACACCCTAAGTTTCCTTAGGGTTTTCACATCCTGAGTTCCCTCAGGGCTCATCAGCTCACCATAATCACTGATGATTGTGAAGTCCTTTGTTTACTGCTATGGCAGGAAATATTACATTCGCACCCCCAAATAGAAATATGACCGTGCTTCTCCCTAAGCTTACAGCAACCCCAAATGTCTAGGATGGTTCAGATAAGCAATCGTTACTTAAAAGCTATAGCTGTGCCATTCACTGAGCTGGTCACTAATAATCCAAAGGTGATTATGTCCAATTCTTGCCTTTAAACAGTCTTTAGAATAGTGGGGAAGATGGATGCATAAACGAAACACTCCACATCCAATGAAAATGGTACATGGAAGACACAGAAGTTATGTGCAAGGGATTTGATGGGGAAATATCCCTTGGACCCAATCCTGTAGGCAGTGAGGGGTGACTGAAGGATGTGAAAAAGTGGCTTGTCATGTCCAGATTCTCATTTTGGAGAAGACACTTTGGTTTTGGGGAGGATGGATTTGAGGGGCCAGATAGTCAGGTTCACAGGGAGAATATACAGGAGAAAACCCAGGGAAAATGGCAGATGGTTGGTCCTCCTGATACCAAACAGGACCCTGTAGGCCTCCTGGGCACAAAAGCCTTTCTGTGTCCCCCATTTCCTGATTACAGGAAATAGGCTTCATTCAGCCTCCACCACCTTCCCTGAGTTCCAATGGGCAGGTTCAAACAGTTGCTAATCAGGGAAGGGAGTGGCTGCGGAGGCAGAGACAAGGGAGGAGCAGTCAGGAAACAATAGTGCAGCCTGGGGGCAGGGTCCCGGTCCCCCCTCGAGGGGTGCACATCACAGTGTCTTCGAGCTGTTCTGCAGATCCTGAAACCTCCACCGGGTGGGAGAAGTTAGCTGTGTGCTGCCCGCAAGCACGGAGACCCAGACCAGCTGGAGTCAGAAGGTTGATGATGCCGACTCCCACTTACCTCACCACCAACCAATCAGAAGAACGTCCACGAGCTGACCACGCCCTCTTTGAACCATGACTATAAAACTCCTCACTACCCCCTCCAGGCAGGACACAGTTTTGAGGGCATTAGCCTACTGTGCCATCTTTACCTGGCAAAGCAATAAAGCTATTCTCTTGTACTTCACCCAAAACTCTGTCTCCAAGAATTAATTCAGGGTCGGGGCACAGAGGCCGGATTCGGCTTCACTCTGGCTCCAAAGGGAGCAGACAGGGTGGCCTTGGTTTCTGACCAAGATGTGAACGTAGGTCTCTCCCCAGACCTTGCTGGCTCAGTTTGACCTTCTGACCATTTCCTAATAAAATCCTTTTTTCTGGCCTCCCCTTCTGTTTGAATGGGCTCGACATCACCTAAAACAAAACCCATAGCAAACAGCCTATTGAGAAAGAATGTACAGAAGACATACCTCGGGGAGCACTGAACATCCGGGCAGAACTAACATTTATTGAGCCATGTAGCTCAAACAGTGCCACAGTCCTGTTGCTCACAAGGGCTCTGATGACCTCATTTTAAGAGGAACAAACTGCGGGCAGAGGTTACGCTGGCAGTCGGTGGTGGTGTTAGGACTCAGGTCCCACTCAGTGGGGGATGCTCATAGCCACCCCTGCCCCCCAGTTACCACCTGCCCCTCTGCCCTCCTTATACAGTAAAATCCTGCTCTCTGAACCCGCCATATTGCTTGGTCTCCCTGCAGCTCTTTCCCCTGAATTTCCACTGGTAAAGCTCCCCTCGCCCTTTTAGACGCAGCCTGAGTATCAACTCCTCTCTGAGGTCTCCGCCTTTCCCTCCTCCCAACCCCCTCCCGACACAGCGGGACGAACTTCTCCCCTTAGGTCCTGGGGACCCTCTTGCGTTCCTGCATTTTGATGCATGGTCTTCATTAGGTAACAGGTGTATTTCCCCACTACATGTTGATTTTTTGTCAGGAAGCAGCACAGCATCTGGCACACAGTAGGTGAATGCCTGGGATGAACAATCTTGCGAATAAATAATGAATAAGGTGAATCAATAATGCTGGTAAGCATTGGAAGACTCTGCCTTGAGCCATGATTTTTCAGGAGCAGGATGGAGTGCTTTTCACATACCTGCTGGACCCTAAATCTCAGGAACACAGGAACTTCAGCACTGCAAACAGGGATGATTTAAAGACATTTCTCTTATGCCATGTTCCCTATTTTCCAAGACATGTTTATTCTACTGCAGTGGATGGGCTATGATGACCTATTTATGATTTTCGACAAATCAGAGATGCCTCTCTATGCCTCTGATTTGCACAAAGGCGGCAGCATCTGCCTGCCATTTCCTCTAGTTGCCTAGCAGACTGTTTGCCTCCCAGAGCCCTCGCTCCTCTCCTGGGTGCACCGTGGCTTTCATGCCCATGTCTTTCCTGCAGCGAGCTGCCTGTGTGACATCTGTGCCCCCTTCCCCCAAATCTCGTTGCCGCAGTGTTGCTTCTGTGGCAGCATCACCGTGGACAGCCCAATACACTCTTGTTAAAGGGGGCAGCTTGGAGCACTGCTTTTATCTAAAGCCTGGGTTCTCTGAGGCCAAGAAGTTGTATGAGGTATAGCAGTGTGTATTGAATGTTTCTAACTAAAATGTTGTGAATAAATCAGTATTCTTGTATGTCTCTGTGTGTACACACAGAATGAGAGAGAGAAATATGCTTTTTTTTAATCCTTAAATCGCTTTTCTTCTTTCCTGCTAATGAGTGATGGAATAGTGTCTCCGACCTGGTTGCCAAGAGGCTGATGGAAATGCCTTCTGTTCTGTTGCTTTTGGAAAGTAAGTGGTGTCATTACAGTAAAACAAATTTGATTTTCAGTTTAAGTTGTCATTTTAGCATTTTGGCATCATTCTTGCCAAAGACCAATCCTTGTTTATTCTCTTGCATTACAATAAAAAATGGAAATCTACTCACCAGGGAAAAGATGCCAGCGAGGCAAGACTGGGGGCAGAAACACTCAAGGATTAAGAGAGATTTCAGGAGCTTGTAGCGCTTGTATGTGGTAGTGATTGATAAATGTATTGGACACAAAATAAGCTTGAAAAACCAGAGCACAACTGAGGGAATTGAGAGGAATCTAGACAGAGCTAGGATTTCCACATGATAGATGAGAGAATATACTGGCTTCCTAGTAAAGTTCAAGGCTCATGTCCCTCCAGCTACATTCCCCTACGGACACAGGGAGGTTCAGCTCAGTGCCCTGGGACCATTAACTGGAGGGACGCTGGGTGGACAGCACGTCGGGGATGGGTAAGTGGATGAGAAAATAGAGACAGACTCACGGTCCTCTGTTAGATGTCTTACATGTACGTGGAAGCACGTACAAAATATCTTGTGCCTTAAAATATTTTATGTTACAATATGAACTATGGACGTATACATAAAAACTGTTGGAATTAGCTGGCACGTGAATGTTATGGGGATACCTGTAAAGTAAGAAATGGCAACACTGCTGGAAAGATGCCTTCCCCATCTTAGAAGGTAGCAGGGGGATGGCTTTTTAATGTGTCTGTTTTGTTTACTTGGGAGATTCATAGAAATCATGAGCAGGTCCATAAGATGAAGAAAGATACTGTCTCTTTCATGGGAAACATGCTACAGTAGTGAGGAAAAACTGTTTTTAAGGTGTGCTAAATAATCAGACTTCACTGTCTCAAAGGAAGGGTAAAGTCTTGGTTATCGTTAATTCAACCAGGGGAGGTCTGGTTGCTTTTATTTATTTATTTATTTATTTATGGCTGCGTTGGGTCTTCGTTGCTGCGCATGGGCTTTCTCTATTTGCGGCGAGTGGGGGCTACTCTTGGTTGCGGTGCATGGCCTTCTCACTGCGGTAGCTTCTCTTGTTGTGGAGCACGGGCTCTAGGTGCCCGGGCTTCAGTAGTTGCAGCACACAGGCTCAGTAGTTGTGGCTCGTGGGCTCTAGAGCGCAGGCTCAGTAGTTGTGGCGCGTGGGCTTAGTTGCTCCGTGGCATGTGGGATCATCCAGACCAGGGCTTGAATCCATGTCTCCTGAATTAGCAGGTGGATTCTTAACTACTGCGCCACCAGGGAAGTGCTGGTCTGGTTGCTTTCAAGTGTCAAAGTTTTGCAGTTGCTGTATTTATTATAGGAGTTCTTAAGGCATTTTAAAAACACACTTCACAGAGATTTGGATAAAATACTTATTTCTCATACATGCTGAAATGCGCAAAGGTTTATTTAAAAGTTGTGTCCATTCACTAGGGAGCATGTGCATGTATAAGAACTTGTGAGTAGGTGGAGGGCAGGGATCCAAGTCGGAGGAGGTTGGAAGTAGGACAGATCTACTGAGCAGAGGTACATAGAAGACAGAGATGAATTTTTTGGAGGTGGTAATAGAGCAATTTAAACAACCAAATAATCTCTTGCCTACACTTTGCAGAAAATAGCACAAAGATTCTTTTACCTGAGTGATACAGACAATTTGCCTTTTCTCTACTTCATTTGTTTTAATGAACGCAAATCAAGAACTCAACTCAGCCACTTTAGATACATGCTAGAAAGAGAACATGGATTTAAAAGCAGTTTTTAAAAGTTAAAAAAGACTGTTCGACTACAAAGCATTTTCATTGTTCCCTCTCTGAGAACAGCTCAGCTGCCGTCCAGCATGGGATTGTACCCAAATGCTAAGCCCATCAGACTCCAGTGGGAGCAGTTCTAGAATAATCTGGCCCAAGTATCCTGGCCCAGCTTCGGCACTCCTAGAGGTGCTGCAAAAGAACAGGAGGACTGCCACTACACTGACCAGCATTTGCTCTTTCCGGACGCACCCCGTGTTCAAAACCTTGTCTTTGAACATGGTTTGAGCTCCTCTTTTTGGCCCTGCAAACTTCTTTCAAGGTCCACTTCAAGTGTGACTTAGTCCAGGAAGCCTTCCTGGACCACCTGGTAAACTTGATCTCTCTCTGTTGTGTGTTCATAGCCCTCTGTTCACACTGTTTAAGCCTCTTATCAGTTCCCACCTTGGGTTCTCTCTCTACTCTGAGCAATGAGTCAAGATTAGAGATGATGACTTGCTCCTAGTTGACATTCTCAGCCTTCTTTATTCCAGTGCCTGGCAAGTAGGAACTGCTCAGGGGTTCCTCACTAGCTGGACTTTTATATACTTTTGACTTCCAGATTGCTTTGATAACCAGGACGAGACCATGCCAAGTTTGACCTGGATGGTTTGAGTCAAGATAGCATAAATGACCTGAAGGAATGAAGGCTTGTCTTGAGAACACTGAGATTTTTCCTGCCCTATTTGTTATCCAAATCACCTACTTCTATCTATTTTACTCAAAAGATGTTATATTCTCTATAATAAATCATGTTTTGAGAAAAATGTCTAGACAGAACCTGCAGATTTATATTCTTAATATATATTGTGTCTTTCCCCCCCGCCCCCCCACAAACACTACAAATTACTCCCTCTTCTAACCAAGCAGGACCCTATGGGGCCTTCCAGGGACAGACCCCTTCTGCTGTAGCTCCTCTCTGAAGTACCCGGATAAGAGTATCTGATGCACATTTCCTGAGTTCTTTACAGATGTCAAACCCCCCCAGTAAATGGAAGAGGTTAACTACTTGAGGACCATGAGCACACAGCCCCCAGGCCTCCTGGAGCCTAAGGACTGATAATGTTAAAGCCTGTGACATCACCCTACGACCTCACCATCAGCCAATCAGAGAACTGTACACAAGCTGATCTCGTACCCTGCAACACCCCCTCCCTCACCTGGCTTTTAAAAGTGCTTTGCCGAAAATCTTCGGGGAGCTTGGGGCTTTTGGGGGCATGACCCACCTCGTCTCTTTGTTCAGCTTTGCAATAAACCTTTCTCTGCTCCAAACTCTGACGTTCTGGTTTGTTTGGCCTCGCCGTGCATCGGGCACACGGGCTTGTGCTCACACTCTGATTCTTGGATGGTACACTTGGGTGTAAATGTAAACTGGAAACACACTTTCTGTAGTTAGAGTCTAAAAATGAAGGGACACTACCTGAGTTATGGTATTTGCATTTCAAATAGCATTTATTTGGCTTCTGCAACACACAAACTGTGTGACCTTCGTATTGTTAATTACCTGAAAGGTCAGGAGGAAGAAGTATGACTATCATTCAACTTGATCAATATGTGGAGTCAAGAGGGCAGTTTGGGGTCCATAGTGGAGTTTTAGGCTGTAATTAAAAGAGAGCGAAGTCGGTCTTCACAGTATTAAGCAGCAGACAGTTTAGGTCTGAAAATATCACACTGGGAACCGATTCAATGAGAGTGATTACTTACTTAAATATAGAATCTGTCTTCAAAGATGGCCATCGGTTTATGGTGTTCTGTAAAATGAAGATCTGAAAATCAAAGCAAATCACAAAATGTGTACTTTCTATGTTATGCTCCACTCTTCCCTATTCATCCCCATGTAGCCAAAGCTGGTTTTTCATCTCTTTGCAGTTAATTTGGAATTTAAAGAATTAAACTCACAGTCCTTTAAGAAGACTCATCTTTTCCCTCTCCTAGGCCTTCACTTCTCCATCTGTACACAGCACACATCTGCACGCACACGCGCACGTGCGTACACACACACACACACACACACACTGCACTTTGATAGAACAGCATGGGATTTGAGTAAAATTTTTTTTTTTTTTTTTTTGCGGTATGCGGGCCTCTCGCTGTTGTGGCCTCTCCCGTTGCGGAGCACAGGCTCCGGACGCGCAGGCTCAGCGGCCATGGCTCACGGGCCCAGCTGCTCCGCAGCATGTGGGATCTTCCCGGACCGGGGCACGAACCCACGTCCCCTGCATCGGCAGGCGGGCTCTCAACCACTGCGCCACCAGGAAAGCCCTGAGTAAAATTTTTAGGGTTTATTTTAGGGTAGATTGTTTTAAAACATTTTAGAGAAGTTCACACACTCAAACTTTCATTGGTTATATTTTATTCTGGTACCACATTCTTGCAAAAATTAGGGTAAATTTGTAGCTCATTTTATATTCATCCTTAAATTATAGCAAACAGGGACTTGGCCAAAAATACAAGCGAACCCAGGGGTGGGGTGAGGGGAGCGGGGTCGGCACTGTCCTGGGTACCCTTTCTCACACTCTCAGTCCAAGGTTCTCACTAGGCTTCTCTTTCCACATCTTTCCTACTAGAAATTATTTAATTAAAATAGCACTTACTGCTTCTAATCCTGGCGCTTTTGTACTAAGTGGACATCCATTTTAGTTGTTAAAATAAGCAATTTTTACTTAGAACCCTTGTTTATGTATCATTAATGTCACACGTCATTAAATTTTTCCATTGATTTATTTCCATCAGTAATTTCATTTCTAAGAGCAGAAGCAAGTCACAGAGTGCTGTCTTTGCACTCAAGCAGGGTGGTGCTGTTCCACCCATTCTAAAGGATTTATATCTCCTATGGCTTTAGATGCCTCAGCTTTATAATGTCCATCGGTCTTCATTACATTGACACTGTTTCAAGTTTAATAAAATGTTCTTTTTAAGAACTATAAAAGTCAATTTGATGAGCAGTTGAACCACCGAGGTAAAAAAAAATCACAAACAATAGGTAGATGGCACCTGTAGAATGTAAACAGATGTGGGAAAAAGTGTACAGAATTGAGGCTCTCTGAAAGTAATAATAAAAAAATGGAAGCTCCTTTTGATTTTATGCCAACTTTATCTCTATTGCTTACTACTTATGTAAATGATCAGTTCTCCAGAAGAAAAGGACTTAGGAATTTTATTCAATTTGGGCAAAAATAGGAGACAATAAAACTGGAAAAGAGAACACACTGGAAACCAGGCTGGAGAATATTAATTTGTTAAAGTGTCAGGTTACTCAAAACTGAAATAAAAATGAAAAAAGTCAAATGGGAGGAAAAAGCTTAAAAAAAAATCCCAGGGTTCAATACAGCATATGAAGAATGATTTTGTGTGTGTGTGTATATACTCAGGCACATTTTAATGCAGAACTGGATAAACTACTGGCGTTGTGGTTTGTTTGGGGTAAAATGTCAACTTGTCAAGTTTGTTTTCATTTTCAAGTAATTCATCTTCTCATCTTGTGCTTTTTCTGTGGTGGCGTTCTCCCTAGAGACAAGTTAAAATGAAATGCCTTTAAATATTTATTAGAGAATCCTATACAATTTTGAAATTTCATTTCCTTTACATCATCTTTGTTTCTTTTGGTGGAGTTTATGGTATTGTAAGTTTAAAAATTCCCTTGTTATGATAGCTTTCACTTAGCAAAGAACTTGGATAAAGTCAACTTTATTATTTTTCATTTTTTAATTAGTTATGGTCAATAATTTCATTGTTTCCTCTTATAAATATTGCCATTATTTCCAGAGGCATTTTTGTCTCTAGGGGAAGAAATACTGAGCTTAGAGAAGTTCTCTGTGGCATTTTGTATGCCTATAGGCTGTCCAACCAGGTGGACTAAGCCACAGGTTATAATGGGTGAGCCTTGCCTTGGGATCACACATGCAGAGGTTCTACCTATTATCAAAGCCTAGCAACTGGAATGAAGGTCAACTTCATAAAAAATTCAGTTATTATCTCCAGGTCCTATAAAAATACTGGCTTCTTGATAAAGCATGCTTCATGTTCTGGACTTTCTAAACATCTTTGGCTAACTTCCTATGTTACTCTGCCTTTGTCACTTGGAATTTGGTGTACAGTCATCCCTTGGTATCCACGGGAGATTTGTGCCAGGAATTCCAGCGGATACCAAAATCCACAGATGCTCAAGTCCCTCATGTAAAAGGGTGTAGTGTAGTCTGGCCCCCTGTACCTGTACCCTCCGGTTCTGCATCCCCAGATCTGTGGATTCACGTATGCGGAACCCATGGGCACTGAGGACCGGACAGTACCACAAAAGGACGTCATCACCATAGTTGTGAAAACTCAGTGTGCAACTTTGTCCAGTGCTTCGAAACAGAAGGGAGAGCCAATAGGAGTTTTTGGAATGCCATGCTTTCTTTGGTTGAGTGAGACCTAACTTGTGTAGATATATCCTTGGGGGTGGGTTGTAAGGTGAAGGTTAGGGTGATGAAGGTATTCTGTATCCTGCACAAGAGGCCAGAGCAAAAGCCGAGTGCATTTTCATTTCACAATGGCAAAGATACGTCAAAGAGAAAAAAGAGTTTTCAAATCCACTCTGCACTGGCAAACTGTCCTCAAAGGTGCTGCTTTTGTGTGTAATTTAGACGTCAGGGACAGGTGTGTTCCAGAGACTTAGTTTTGGGGTGGTCTCTCATATAGCGACAGATAACTGGATACAGCTCATTAGAATAAATATATTCCTGTTATATTTCTATATAATACATCAGGGTTGGTGCTAGGAGTGGAAATGTTATTTACTCTTTTTTTTTGTATTGAGTAGTTCATTCACATCTGTGAATTTGTTAGAGCTCTGTGTATTGAGATTGGCTTTGTATTCTGTAATGATAGTGAACAACCTCAAAGATACAGAATCCAAACATTAAGAAGCCCAGCCATTTTCTACTTATTTTTAAGTTGATTAATTTATTATTCCAATAAAATATTTACACAAATTTTAGTTATTCCCAGAGTCATATCCACTTTGCACGACTTCCTGAAATAATCACAGAAATGTCAGTGTTAGAAGGGAAGTGGAGGGTCGTCTAGGTCAGTGATGATGAATATTTTCTCAGTTCCTTTGACAATTTAATGGAAGCTCTGCACTCTCTTCTCAGAAAGAAAATACATACAGAAAATACTTTGCACACAATTTAAGGGGAAGGATTTCATGGAGCCCTGGAAGCTCATGTATGCACCTGGGTTCAAACACTATGATGCCCCACCAAAAACACACAGTGCCTTTTTACAGATGGAGCCAACATTAGCCTGAAGTAAGGTGATTAAACTTAGGCTGTCTTAACAAGCAAAAAACCAGAGAAGGTGATGAATTTGAACCAAATAGATGATTGTATTTGATCACTTGGGCTAAACTCTTCTTTCAGTCTGAGCTGAGTATAATTTCTTCGACTCCCTAGCGCACTTTGGTGGTGTAGACAGAGGTTCATTTTAATTCTCTTGGCAAAGGATCAGCTCATAGAATCAAGTGTTTCTTTACTCTCTTCAGGACACTTTCTCTGGCCCCAATTTTTCTTTCTGACAATTTCCCGGGCAGCAACTTTACAAACACATAGGGCACCACAAACATGAATGTGGGCGAGAATCCATGCATGGAAATCACCATTTTTGGCCAGAGGAACAAGCTTCAGAGGACCTGGAACAGTCCAGGCATATTTTATGGAATTTTGTTTTCATAGTCCAACCTGACATAATAAACTATCAAAGATCTGTTATTTTAATAAAGCTTTTTACTTTGAGATCTTTGATAATATTGCTTGAATGACTTTTATGTCTTCTTTTATAGTTTTAATATCTTGTGGTAAAAAGAAGAGCGTGTAAAAATAGAAATTTTCTTCTTAGAGGAGAAAAGACAATCTCTAGATAATCATTTCCCAGGGCCACAGCAGTGGTTCACAGATTTATTACTATCGTTCTCAACGTTAGACTCACCTGGGAACGTTGAGCCATATGTTCAGACTCAGCCGCACACAGAGACTACGCTCTAAAGAGAGAGGAAAAAGACCCAGATACTCTTTCCAGAACATCATGTTCTAGTTCAGAGGAAATACATTTAGCAGCCTGAGGGCCAATTTGGCCTTAAGATGAACAATATGTTTAGCCCATACAGAGTTGGTCTCCCAAATTCTGAATGGTAGCAAATGCTGCTATTCCATTTCACTCCATTACATTAAGCTAATGTATACTATCCAGCATTAAAAAAACAGATATACAGCAACAATGAGCCCGTATTGCATATGACAACCGTCAGCTGGGCAATGCCGCTCCTTTAGAAACTGCAGACTCTCAGCTACCTCCACCTGGTCTAGACATTCATGCTGCCTGTGGGACCTTGTCAGCACTTGAGTCTGAGACATGCAGTCAAATTGAAGGAGAAAAAAGGTAGACCAAGTCAGTAAAGACGCCGTGTGAGAAAGGCTATAATAGATGCATGTGTATGAAGCCATGGAACGTGCGATGCATGCGTGTGTGTGTGTGTGCGTGTCTGTGAGTGTGGTGTGTTTTAGAGGAGTATTTCTGAAAATTTTTTATTAATATCATACGTTAAGTGCCATTTGTTATGAGACTGACTTGTTGGTCATCGCACAACACCTCAAGAACAAAGCCTCACAGCAGACTGTGAAGTTGATCAAACCTGACTTAGGCACCTGCCCCTTCACGTTGTCAGCCTACAATTCCACTCGCTGTCCAGAGTTCCTGCCATGTGCCATGCGATCCTGCACGTGTTAGGGGTTTTAGGTATCCCAGGGACTGGCTGCAGTGCCAGTCTCTTCTTAGCCCAGGTATCTCTCCAATTCTCCCGTTGATAGCCTTGCTCAGCTAGGATCACGCTTAAAGTGCTGGTAATGATGTTAGCTGTTGTTACCATCTCAGAGGTCTATGGATTTTACTAGGGGATCCTTCAAGTCTGAAACCCCTATGCAACTAACAGGAATGGAGTCCTAACCATAAGATGCTCTTTATTATGACAAGTCAGGGTATGAAACCAGGTGCCCATCAAATTATGTCCTTTAGACTTGCATATCCATCTAACTTTTGAGAAGAGTCTTGGCTGAGTGCTTGGAAAGCAATATCATTGAATTGAGGAAGAGAGTAAGGGAAGGGGTAGAATAATTAGAGTATACAGAGCTTTAGGATGCTCTGGGCCACCTGCCCTAGGTATGTGTCTGCGCAGCTGTGATCATGAGGAGAGGAACATACAGGAAAAGGAATTCACAATTCGTACTGGAATTTTAACTAGATCTGACCTTGTTCCCTTGTATTCTCACTGAACAAAAATGATCATCTCTGCACGTTAGAGCAGTACAGTGACAAACAGGGTGTTTGCTTGTCAACAAGCTCCATGCATGTTTGTGTTCTCCAAAAACCCAAGTAGTTAGCACTGTTGCTTCAATCCAGAAGCATCGTTTAAATGACTTGATATTCATCACTATGAAATGTGATGTTGATGATTCACATGAAATGTAAAAGGCCTAAGGAAAATAAAAGCCAAAGCATTTTCTTATTTTTCTTTGACTCCAACCAGATTAATGAAGGCAAAATGAAACGACTATTGGAAGTAATAAATTATACAGTTTAAGTTTATTTCCATTAAAGAAAAAAGCAATGTCTCAGAAACCTGAGAGCTGCAGATTGATTGCCCGTTTGAATAAAAATCATTACATTATTGCTTAATCCTTCTTTTCATCATGCCTGGTTGAGAAAAGCAGTGTAGTCACAAAGAGCTACACATTTAATCCCATTTTTCTTTTCTTTGTAATTTATTTTTTCTCTGCAATTACTTGACTTATACCACCACTAAAAGAAAACGTTCGTAGTCAAGGAAAGGACAGTACTTAATTTCCTGCATATACAGGTGGTATTAAGTGCCAAAGCTGGGGCTTCCCTGGTGGCGCAGTGGTTGAGAGTCCGCCTGCCGATGCAGGGAACGCGGGTTCGTGCCCCGGTCCTGGAGGATCCCACATGCTGCGGAGTGGCTGGGCCCGTGAGCCATGGCCGCTGAGCCTGCGCGTCCGGAGCCTGTGCTCCGCAACGGGAGAGGCCACAACAGTGAGAGGCTAACGTACCGCAAAAAAACCCCAAAAAACTAAAAACAGTGCCAAAGCTGAATGGCCCTGCAGGAATCAGCTCTAGACTTGAATTTAACATCCCTATCAATTTACTGGTTATCTTGAAAAAGTGGTCTATTACCTGCTAATTTTAAAACTGCAATTACAAAGGATAGTCGATTGGCAATGGAACAACAGAGTTGAGAGCAGCTAAAATACAAAAGTGCCAAGAATTTCTAGGCACAGCCAGAGAGAAGAAAGTTTATACAGCATAAAAAGGTGCAAAGTAATTATAGATCTCCACTGCTTAGAAAATCTGAAGAAAAAAAATATAAATTTACTTTGTTCATTGTAACGTCCCAAAATAATGATGAATGTAATTTACTAATAAGAAAAAAACCCACATACTGAGACGTGTGTCCTTGCCACTGCTCTTCATCTACCCAATAACAAATTGGGATGCTCTAGTTATTAGTCCCGATTTCCCTCTTAAAAAATATTCTCTCTTTTGTTGCAATTGATTCGTATGGCAAAGGGACTGTAATTAAAACCTTAAGAAAATACTGCTGAAAGTAAGTGATCATCAACTCCCCACCAACACACAGACACACACACACACAGACCCACACACACACACCCATGGAGTGGGAGAGGGAGAGAGAGAGAAAGCGAATGAGAGCTCAAGGCAATTGTCTTAGCTTGGTTACCTCCCCAAACAAAGACTGGGCCAAGAGCTGCGTCTTTGGAAACTTGCATGCAGAGTTTGGATGTAGATTGGAGGTGAGCAGGTTTAACAGTAGGTTGGTCTCCGTATCACCGTGTAAGGGAGTGGAAGAAATGGCTTTGGACAAACGGAGGAGTTGAACTGTGATGCATTTGCAGCAGAGGAAACAGTCAGTCCCTCAGTGAGCTCTGAGTCTGAGATGGCCTTGCGGAGTGGTTCCAAACTGGGGCAAGGGGAGAAGCCTTCGTACTCCAGGCCTGGCCAGTCATTGAGTATTAACTGGCCCCAAGAAGGCAGTATATCCTCGAGTAATGCGGCGCCTCAGTGGCAAGCAATTATCAGAGTCAGCAACGAACAGTAACTGCAGCCCTGGAACCTGAGGGATCTTCCTTCTCTCCAGTGGGCCGGGCAGAGTGCCCTGACATCCACTGCAGCTTGCATGAAAGTGATCACAAGGACAAAGATGGGGTTGGGAGGACTGGGAAGGATCAGTTGGAGAGGAGGAGGAAGCCAGCTGAAGCACTCGTTCACAACGAGCTGGTCACTGCTCTGGGCAACCGGGGCTCTTGTTGAGAGCCCCCTAGAGAACTTTGCAGAATGCACAAAAGCGTGCATCTCCGACACGGAAAATGGAGCACTTATAGATTGGCTTCCTTCCCCAGTGGACAATGGGGTTGCTCCAGGGATGTTCACTCCCTCACACTTGTAGATCTGTGCTTGTGCTGGAATAGCTGAGCAGACTCCTGCAGGACCCCCATGTAACAGCAGCTAAAGCGTTAGAGCAGAAAGCAAGAGCCACGTGGTTAATGTCTCTCAGGCTACACCTCTTGCCAGAGCAGGGGCCAGAGCAAAACAGGGGGCTGGGATGGTATCAGATAAGAAGTAAATCGTAGTAGCTTTGCCTTTTCCATTCTTAATAACTACCTGACATAAGACCTTCATTCTTTTTTTTTTTTTTTTTTTTT
>RJWK010018286.1:0-15214 GCA_004363435.1 Platanista minor | reverse complement strand
GAAGCCCAAGACCTTCATTCTTGCTTGCTTGATTGGCAAACTCATAACTGGGAATTCAATATTTATTGGCTTTATGCCCAGTTGTGTTTCCCCACCTATGCTGCCACCAAGAATAATCTGTCGTATTTGGGCAAAAGCATGATGAAAATCTTTGAAACGATGTTGAACAGAGTCTAAGAACTTTGCCCTTTATCTCCTTTAGATCAAAAGAGACTTAGTAAGAGGTATTCAAGCTTTTACATTGGTCTTTATAATGAAGAGTTTGGTAGTGTGTGCTTCCTCACTTATTCAGCATCCTCGGGGAAGTATCTAGTGTACATACGTAAGTTTTCCAAGTAACTAAACCTTACAGGGTTTTAGAAAGGAATGTCGTACTCGAGAACATCTAATGAAAGTCTCCTAACTTTCAGTTGGGTGAACTGATGCCAACGCAGACTAAATCACCTTGACAATGGCACACTGTTGATTAGTGACAACAGGTTTCATGACTGCAGTTCAGTATTTTTTCCGCCCAAGACTTGTATTTCCCTCCGTACTACATTTCCCCCCATATTTTCCTCCTAATTATGACTAAATGCATACATTATTTCCTAGACTCTTAAAGCAGAGTACACTAAACATAATTTATCAGTTATGTTCAATATTCTTTTAGTTGCAAGATGGTAAACTGAACGTCAGCTGGTCTTCCCTCTCTAAACAAAACTATAGAAACAATTCTCGTTTTGCAGAAAGTCGATACAAGCTTTGCTCAAAAAGAGGCGTTTTTCCTGTGAAAGACAGAAAGAGACTTTCATCTCTGGAATACTGATGTGGGTGGGACTGGGTAGGAGAGGAGAGTGTAGCCAGAGGGGTGGGGTCGGGGGTGGTCACCGGGTGAGAGCCCGGGTCACAGAACAGAGAGGAGAAGGGCCAAGGGACCCTGACGGGGTGATGGGTTGGGATAAAAAGCCAGAGCAGCAGGATGGCTCAGCCCCTGTGCACTCACTGAGCCCCGCTTCCCAACAGAACCGCTGTCTTCCAGAAAGGATATCAGTCCTCAGGGCGGAGGCAGAGGGCGGCCCTTGGGTCCCAAGAAACCTGCCGTCTGGCAAAGGAACAGACAGAACAACTTGCCTGTCCAGCCCACGGCTCTAGATGGAAAGGTACTTCTTTCTCTGGAGAATTTGTAACCCTGAACAAGTCCTGATGTAGGTTTAGAATTTAAATTATGTTACCTTTGTAGTCCAATTACAAGCTAAGGATTAAATGAAAATACCCTCACAATAAGAGTGTCCTGGATTCTTATGGGAAAAAAAATGACACAGTAAAATACTCTCAATTCCGCCTCCTTCAGGATTACCCTCAATAAGGTTCTGCTGGGCATGGCCTCACAGTCAAAATTACAAAACATCTGCAGAGGAGACAATGGCTGAGTGAGACTCTGAGAATACACAGACATTGGAATAGCCAGATAGAGAAATTAAAAAAAAAGCAGTACTTAAAATCTTAATGAAATGAAGGAGGAAATTAAAATATTAGCAAGAAACAAGATATTGTCAAATAAGAAAAGGCAGATTTGAAATAGAATAGAAGCTTGAAAAATGAAAAACATAATCTTTGCAATTAAATACTCAGTGGATCATTCAAACAGCAGATTAGACACATCTTAGAGGAAATTAGTAAGCCAGAAAAATGGCTTGAAAGTACCTACAATACAGCACTAAGAGATGAGGAAATGGAAGATATGTCAGAGAAGTTAAGAGACCTAGAGAATGATGTTCTAATAGACACTCAACATTTGAGAAGGAAAGACTACAGAAAGTGAAGATGGAATATTTAAGGAAAGAATGGCTGAGAAGTTAAAAAATTGTTGGAAGACATACAAACTCATAGTCAAGAGGAACACAGTATTCTCAGCAGGATACTTTTTTTTCCAAAAAAACAAAACAAAACAAAAAAAACCTTAGATAATTGTAGTTAAAGAGCTGAAAGAGCAAAGACAAAGATCTTAAAAGCAGGTGAAAAGCAAAGACAGATTTCTACAAAGCAATGACACCTGGACCAATAGCTGATGTGATTCAAAGATGATGGAACCCAGAATCAGGCTCTCAGTGAAAGAACTTTGGAAGGAATTTGAAGAAAAACGACAGTGGTTCACAAGAGAAGGTCTAGGGTGCAAAAAGACACCTTTAAAACCAACAACAGAGTAAGAAAGAAACAATGTTTATTTGGCGGGATTACGATACACCTAGAAGGCAGACCTACTGCATAAGTTACAATGGTTGTACTGAATGTGCTCCAGGGTCCCTGTCTTATCTGAGAGAGTAAAGATGTGGATTTACTTCGGAATGCAAACATGTTTGTGTGCTAGACATCTTTCCCGGAGCTCTCTCTCCATCACCCGACTGTGGGCGTGACCCCTGTGCACTGCTCCACGCATGCTCTTTGGCCTTTAGATTTCCCTTGGCTTGCTTGTGAGAGGCCCAGAAGGGGAAGAGTGAAGAGAGGTACTTATTCCCTGGCTCCCCCCCAAGCTGGGTCGCCACAGGTGGGCTGTTTCCCTTTTCCAAAGACAGCATTGATTGGACAGCGCTCTTTCAAAGCTCCTAGAGCCACACGTGTTCTTTATGGGCTTGGCAACCACTCTCCCTACTTTGCCATTTAAAGCCTACATGTGCTAATGACCACTCACTGTTCCTCTGCTGGACCCTGACTATACCTCAGGAAAAATCCCTTATTAAATTGTTCTCATTTGGGCAGTTAATTTCCTGAGAGCACCCTCACTTATACAGCATGTTAACACTGAGGAGAACTACTCAGTAAATAAGAAAACAGTGTATAATTTGTGAAAGGGTAGAGGCTGAGGAATCAAATTTTAAACTCCAAGTCAATCTAAAAGAAGAAAGCAAGGCAAAGCACAGACAAAGCTGGAAATATAGAAAGAAAAAGAAAATTATAGAAATACATTCAAACATCTCAATAATCCCAAAATATAAATGGTGAAAGCAGTGAGAAGACACAGACTGTCATCTGGATCGAAAAACAAAATCCACCTCTTAATATGTCCATACAAGGCATACACCTAAAATGAAAGCTCACAAAAATGTGTAAAGTAAAGGGGTTAAAAAAAGAGAGATGGCATTGCTAAATTATTAAAAGACAGAGTGGGCTTTCAGTCAGAAAGTATTACTGGCGTTACAAAGAGTCACTAAGTTAAGAATAATTAAGGGAACAAATACATGGGGTAAGAAAACAATTCTAAACTTGTATAGGGACTTCCCTGGCGGTCCATTGGGTAAGACTCCATGCTCCCAATGCAGGGGGCCTGGGTTTGATCCCTGGTTGGGGAACTAGATCCCACATGCATGCTGCAACTAAGAGCCCACATGCCACAACAAAAGATCCTGCATGCCACAAGTAACACCCAGCACAGCCAAACTCATTAATTAATTGATTGATATTTTAAAAATAAGCTTGTATAAATGTACAGTATTACCTCAAAAGACATAAAGTGAAGATGAACAGAAGCTCAAAGAGAAAATGACAAATTTAACGTGACTCAGTAATTGATAGATTAAGCAAACAAAAACTTTGTAATGATATTGAAGATAAGAACAGCACAATCAGGGAGCTTCATATCATTGGTACATGTAGAATCCTATATTCACTTGTTAAGAACACAGTTTCTAGCACACATGGCTACTTATAAAAATTGATTATGTACTAAATCTTAAAAAAACTTTCAGCAAATTTCAAAGGTTTGATATTAGAGAGACCGAATTATGAAACCAAAGTAGATTAAGTTGGAAATAAATTATAGAACTATAACTAGGTTGTTAGCCATAAGAAAGAAGATGAAATCAAACTTACCATCTTGTCACAAACAACTATAAAATCTGGAAAAATATATTTAAAAAAACAACGGTTTGCGGGCACTGGAAAGCAACCAGTGCAGACTTGCAATGCTGGAAACATAGGGGCACACAAAGGTGAGCCCCAAATTCACCCAGGCTTCACCCTGGGGACATGCTTCCAGGCCATTGCTCAGGGAATATGAGTGCAGAGGTCTTGCTGGGTAGAAGAGACAGAGGAGAGTCAAAGATACTAAGGGGACTGAGATTTGGGGGCCAGATTGACAGAGAGGGTGAGCCACAGAGAAGGGACCTCAAAATGTGAGTGGAAACTCATCTCAGGTCCTTGGGTGGCTTGTAGCTTTGTGAGCATAGAGCAGAAAGCAGCTGCTAGGAGGCTGAGCGCTAAGTGGAGATTCTGGAGAGCATACATATCCAGGGAGACGTTCAAATTCAAGCTTAGAGTGAAGAGATTTGATGGGGAGATATCCCATACCTTCAGTTGAAACCCTAGAAAGGTCACACCTTAGGAGAAAGGATCACACAGTAGGAGTAAGGGCTGTGCCTTAGGAAGAAACACAAAAGCACATTTGAACTGCCTTAGCCTGACAGGATAGAGGTGATCTGCCAGCAATTTGTCTGCCTGTCGGAACAAAGGCCAACACTCTTTAGGAGAGGATCACACAATCCACGGCTTCAGAAGGTATCACCCACACCACCCAGCATTCGATGACCAGATATTTAAATAAACAGGAAAATGTGATCAATAATCAAAAGACAATTTGGTTAGTAGAACACCAAAGATGATTCAGATCTCTGAAATAATAGATGAGGCTCTAACATAACTGTCATTTCCATGTTAAAGAAAGCAGAGAAAAGGCTGGACAAAAATGAATTTAAAAGGAATATTTCAACAAAGAATTCGAATCTATTAAAAGAATCAAATGAGCATTATAGAACTTAGAAAATATCTTAAATAAGAACATAGTGGGGCTTCCCTGGTGGCGCAGTAGTTGAGAGTCTGCCTGCCGATGCAGGGGACACGGGTTCGTGCCCCGGTCCGGGAAGATCCCACATGCCGCGGAGCGGCTGGGCCCGTGAGCCATGGCCGCGGAGCCTGCACGTCCGGAGCCTGTGCTCCGCAACGGGAGAGGCCACAACAGTGAGAGGCCCGCGTACCGCAAAAAAAAAAAAAAAAAAAAAGAGGACAGATGTATTGAATGTATATACAAAGGGAAAACAAACAAAAACCCAAAAAACAGGACAGAGTGTGCAAGAGATATAGTGGGATATGGTCAAAAGATGTAACCTATGTGTCATTGGAGTTCTAGAAGGAGAGGCAGGAGAAATGGAGGAGAAGTGAATTTGAAGAAATAATGGACGAAACATTTCCAAATCTAATGAAAATCTCGAGAAAGACAGAAAGATCTGAAAATAGGACAGGAGGAAGTGTCTAAGCAGCAAGTTTTGATTTTATTTATTTATTTATTTATTTTTGCGGTACGCGGGCCTCTCGCTGTTGTGGCCTCTCCCGTTGCGGAGCACAGGCTCGGGACACGCAGGCTCAGCGGCCATGGCTCATGGGCCCAGCCGCTCCGCGGTACGTGGGATCTTCCCGGACCGGGGCATGAACCCGCGTCCCCTGCATCAGCAGGCGGACTCTCAACCACTGAGCCACCAGGGAAGCCCTAAGCAGCAAATTTTGAGTGTAGTTTTTCATGTGACAAAAGCTCAATGTGCCCTTTAGTTAGTGCTCCCCAATGTGCCCACGGAGAGGAACTCAGATATGGGAGTGTCTGTCCCAAGAGGTGCTCCATGAATCGCTCAACCAAAAAGTTTTTATGCTGAATTTTCCTTTAAGCCAGTCATGCTCCTGTCAGAGTGACACAATCTCTACATTTTCTCTTTTGTTTAGTCCTGCGGCTTTACATGACTATTTAAACATCCGTGACTCCTAGACTTATCTCTCTGGTTCTAGCTGCCTCCTCTGTTAACAGGACTCTATTTGCAACTGAATAAAATACTTTCATTTGGAAGCTGAGGAATAACCTACAAGTTAACATGGCCAAAGCATCATGATGTTTCAGCTCTGAAGCTTTAAAAGATCCCACCCTCCTCATCTTAGTAAATGGGACCCCCAACTTCCCAGTTACTTGAAACAAAGATCTGGAGGCTACCCTTGATTTCTTCCTTTCCTTCATTCCCCACATTCACTCCACCAGCATTTTTTGTTAACTTCTAAATCATGTTAAAATTCATGTATTTCTATTTCCAACACTAGCCCAGACTCCATACCACTATTATCTCTGCTTTGATGACATAAATGTATCCTCAACTGGCTTTCCTGCATTCCCTCTTGCCCCCAACCCCCTTAATATTTTGCAAATACAGCAGTATGAGTATGAGTAATATCTTTGGAAAAAGAATCAGATCATGACACTCCTCTGTTTAAACTGTGTTTGGGTTCCTCATTCTACTTCAGATAAGATTCCTTAACAAGACCTCTGAGTCCCTGGGTCCTCAGGCGCTTGCTTTCTCTGCAGCCTCATCCCTTCACCCTTCATCTCTCTCATTCACTGAAATCACTCCAGCTACTTCCTTCTTCCTGTTCCTTGAAAGAATGAGACTGTCAGGTGTTTGTGCTCAGTTATCTGGGGAACAAATGAACAGACATGCAGAAGCATCGAAATAAGTCTTGTTTTCATAGTTCTACCGAAAGAGGTGGCAAACCTGTGCTGGTTTGTTCTCCACCGCATTCTACACTCTCTCCTCCTCCAAGTTGCAAGGAATGCCTTTCCATGCTTCACCACTTTCTAGTTCCCAGGCAGTTCAACCAACAGGGCGTCCTGGACAAGTCTGGGTTCGAGAGTGGTGAAGAGGACAAGATCCCGCGGCACGTGGGATCTTCCCGGACCGGGGCACGAACCTGCGTCCCCTGCATCGGCAGGCGAACTCTCAACCACTGTGCCACCAGGGAAGCCCCTAATGTTTTTTGAGAAATACCTATTTTGGTGGTATAAGCGTAATCCTATATGTGTCTATGTATTCTCTTTCTTCCTTCCTCCTTCCCTCTTTCTTTCCTCCTTACTTCCTTTGTTTTTCTTTCTTAGATCAATGACTTTAAGGTTACAGCAACTCACTTTTGCCTCATAGATCAAAAAATGTATGGTCTGTGATTAGATACTTGTATGTGTGTGATAATTTAAAAAGTTGATTTGTCAGCAATTCTAGACAGAGAAATGAAGACAGATAGGAAATTTCAGTATCACCCTATAATATATATCTATTACACTTTTATATTGCATATTGGGAATCAATTTCATACTTTTGCTTCATTCTAAGAGCTGTATATATAGAATTAATTCTGTACAGGACATTCTATCTTCTCATCAACAAGCATAACTCGAGAAATTTTGCATATTTAAAAGAGAAACTAAAGTTATTCCATAGCTAAATTTATATTAGTGTCTCTGCCAGAAAAAAAAAAAAAAGCCAAAATCATAAGCAAATGTGCCTATAATTAGCGTCAGTCATTTGACTCTCAAAGTATGAGCTGAATGTGTTTCACAGCAGGACTGGTGCCTTGTCTCTGACAAGACTCCTTTGGAACTTTTGTACAACAGGCTTCTCAAAGGCCAGAGAGTGACAGTCCCACTGAATCACTTGTGAGAGAAACACTCACTTACATACCATACCATTCCTGAAATTGAACGCTGGAACAAGCAATGTAATACTTTTCTTCCCCAGAGAAACTAATCATCAGATCAAAATTCGATATAGTATTGTTTATAATTTCCATAAAAATGTAAAACCAACCAACTGTTGACTAGGGTTATTACCTGTGCACCCACCGTATGGTTTAAACAAGTTAAAATGTAATCTTTCGCTTCAGAGCTAAATGGTGCTACTTTCATGGAAGAAATCTCTGAATTCTGATTTGAAATAATTTTCCCCAAACTCTGTCCTATGGGGGAGCTTTAGAAAATCTGTGTTCTAGCATATATATCAATGAAATTTAACGCTTACAATGTATTTATTTGTGTATCAGTTCACAATACAACTGGAGTCGTGTGTGTCTCCGAATCTCTTCTGGTCATCCTGTCTTACTTCTGGACCTCACATAAGGCTGGTCACAGTCAACACTAGTGATAAAGTGCTCAGAGAGAGAGAGAAAGAGAAAAGGGGACTTAATCCTATAACATTAATTGTATTTTAAATATATTAGAGTCATGGTACTGTGTAGCTAAATGGCATCTCTAAAGTATGAAACCCTGCTTGATTCTGGTTTCTGTGAGGGTAGGTGATGATGGTGAGAAGATAAGGGAATTAAGTATGATTTCTTATTAGACTTGAAGGGCTGCATCTTTTTTTCATTTCTTTGGTTGCATTTGTCACATGACAAATTAGTTATTCTCTGGAATAACTAGTCATTTAGATTACAAGTGTAGGATCACTTAATTGTGATTCCAAAATGCAAAAAGCTCTGAAAATCAATTGTTTTCCCCAGAAGTTAGCAGCAAATTCATAGGTAGGCAAAATCTGGTCTGAAGTGAAGTGAGATGTCTTGTGGTCTTTATCCCACTCTGTTTCACTTCAGAGATATTAATGTTTGATTACAAGAGGGCTGCCTCAGACCTACTGAAGAAGTTATGTAAAACATGGTGTATATACCAGATAATTTTTAAAAAAATATTTATTTATTTAATTTATTTATTTAGGCTGTGCTGGGTCTTAGCTGCAGCACACGGGATCCTTTAGTTGCGCCATGCGGACTTCTCAGTTGCGGCATATGGACACTTAGCTGCGGCATGCGGGATCTAGTTCCCCAACCAAGGATCGAACTGGAGTGCGGAGTCGTACCCACTGGACCACCAGGGAAGTCCCCAGATAATTTTTTGAAAATGTGAAAAATTTTAAATTCTAAAGTACATGAGAGCCCAAGGGCTTGATATGTGGAGTTGTGGGCCTATAATTATAGAATTTGGGCTTATGGTAAGAGGTGGTTTTATGTTACAAATCATATCTACATTCATAAGAGATATTGGTTTGTAGTTTTATTTTCCTGTGATACCTTTAACTACTTTGATATTAGTTAATACTGGCCTCATAGAATGGTTTGGTTTTCTTTCTTCTTGTATTTTTGGAAGAGTCTGTAAAGGATTGGTCATTAAGATGTCTCTGGAGAGTTATCTTTTTTTTTTTTTCTGCGGTACGCGGGCCTCTCACTGTTGTGGCCTCTCCCATTGTGGAGCACAGGCTCCGGACGCACAGGCTCCGTGGCCATGGCTCACGGGCCCAGCCGCTCTGCGGCATGTGGGATCTTCCCGGACCGGGGCATGAACCCGTGTCCCCTGCATCGGCAGGTGGACTCTCAACCACTGAGCCACCTGGGAAGCCCTATCTTGTTCTTTTGTTTTAGAATATATTACTCTGTTTCTTAATTTTCCTTGACTTTCTGTGTTGGTTTCTGTGCGTTAAAGAAAACAACTGCCTCTCCCAATCTTTACAGAGCTGTCTCATTTAGCAGATAAACCTGCCCACCCCAGCTCCTAGCTGCTCTCAAACCGTTGTGACAATCCAACCCATCTTCTTTGTGCTTAGTGGCTCCCAGTGTCCGAGATAGTGCCAAGATCTATCAGTGTCCCAAAGGGATGGATCACAGTCAGCAGCTAGTTGTAGGCTGATTAGAAGCTGGACCCTCAGGCAGCAGCTGGGAAAGTATTTAGTTGAACCCTTTCCAGGGAGAACCCGGGAGATGAACGTTTTTGCTCCCTGTGTGCTGAGCCCAGATGTACCACCATGGCAGAGTGCTTCTGCATCTGTTTAAAAACTGCTTCTTTATTTGCTATAAACCTGTGGGATTCATGAACGCAAACCCCACTGGCTATTAGAGCCAGGTGATTTAGGTGTTTATCCTTGGTCAGCAGCCTTAAAAGCTGGGCCATCATATGTATGCACGAGCTTGTTCCAGGAGATACTGGTGCCTTGGCTTTATTGTTGGAGCAGACCAGAGGGGAAGATGGGGAAGGTGTCTGCAGGCTTCCCCAGTCTCCAGGGAGGGTTGCAGGCAGCCCTTAGATGCATGCTAACGTTAGAGGCTGGATGATCAGGCAGCATCTTGTAGCAGCAGTTAGACCCCTTTGTGCGAAAGATGAGCAGATGGGCATTTTTGCCTGTTCCTTCCACGCTGAGCCCTGGAGGGACATTCTCAGTGAGTGCTCGTGTGACTGTTAAGAAATGCTTCTTTGTTTGCTGTGGTCTTGTGGGTCTCATGGATGCAAGCTTGTTGGCTTTTAGGGCTAGGTGTTTTGGGGCCCCATCCCTCAGGAGGGGGTCTTGGTGGTTGGGGTGCCAGCTGTGTCTTCTAAATGCTTCAGTCCTCAGGGAGAAGCTGGAATTAGGAGTCTCCTCCCAATTGTAAGGAGCTGTGCTGGGAGTGGGGACCACGGTGAGTGTGTCTCAGCATTACCTGTCTGTTTCAACATGGGTGTTTTCTCTTTCCCCTGATGTGTGGAGTCACTTAGCTTCTGGATTTCTTTCAAAGGGAATTTCTCTGTGTGCAGTTGTATTGATAGAATCGGTGCATCTGTAGGAGAGAAGTTCCCTAGCTTTCTTCGTTATCATTTTGGTCACTCCTGCAGGCAAGATTTTTTTTTTTTTTTTTAACATCTTTATTGGAGTATAATTGCTTTACAATGGTGTCAGTCTCTGCTTTATAACAAAGTGAATCAATTATACATACACATGTGTTCCCACATCTCCTCCCTCCTGCGTTTCCCTCCTTCCCACCCTCCCCATCCCACCCATCCAGGTGATCACAAAGATCTCCCTGTGCTATTGCAGGCAAGATTTTGATCTCAATGTCGCAGGAATAGAAATTAACTTTAAAAATCAGAAAACCAAAAATATTTTTTCATATGAACATTTAAGAAAAATCAACCTCATTTAAACAACTCTTCTATCAAAGGGAAAATATGAATCAAAATTAGAGAATCTCCTGAAAGCACAATAACAAAGACATTTTATTTAAGATCATTTGGAATAAAAAGAAAAGGGTGCTCAGAGGAAAATTTATAGCCCTAAATACTCTTACCTATTTAAAAAAGGGAAGAAATAAATTATCCACCAAATGGAAAAGTAAGAAGAAAAACAGGTTAACTGAAACAAAACAAAAGGAATTAGTAAAGTTAAAAGCCAAAATTATGGAATTAAAAAAGAAAAAACAATAGAGTGAATTTAAGTTCATATTGTGAAACAATAACGATAAGTATTAAAGTAGGTAAAACACTTGCTAACCTATTTTTGAAGAGGGGAGAAATTTCAAATATAAAAGATAAGAAACCATAAGGAGCAAAATGAGAAATTACAGGAAAGTACAGTTTACCAAAACTGACACGTGAAAAGACACTAATTTTTCCAATTATATCCTGGTAAAAATAAGGCCAAATTCTTATTGAACTTATGCAAATAACTATATTGCCATGAAAGGTAAAGAGATTCAATAAAAGAAGTGAATTCTTGGAAAGTGAGAATCCCATATCAGTTAAAAAATATTTAATTTCAGTTTATCAGAATAAAGTCTACAGCACTGTTATGGATTATAAATAGCTTAAAGTCATCAGTGAGTGGTATGCAAGTAAATGTTTCACAACTGGCTCTCTGGAAAAAACAGAACAAAAGCCTGGTTTGAGGCATGTACCAGTTGCGGAGGTGTAGATACCCCATCAGTACTGATTTCAGCTACTAACCCATTACGTGGTTCCCCCATACCGATGCAACAGTCACAGCCTCCAAAGCAGAGGTTATAGTAAAACATAGTACAGTAAGTGGCACGGATTCATTTTTAAGTATTTATTACCATTATTTATAATATAATTTATTTAATTGTAAGTTTATGTAGTTTAACTTTTAGTAGCATCTAACAGCTGGTCAAAAGATTCCCCAAATTCTAACAGCTGATCTCAGTACACCATTCTACCTACTCTCTGATCAAATTGTCCCACCTCTGGGAAATTATCCTACAGATGTACCTGTACACACGCCGAAGGACATGTAAACACAATTGCAGCATTGTTTGTTACAGCAGGAGATTAAAACAATCCAAATTTCTATTTGAGAAGGACTGGTTACATAAACTCTGATATTTCCACAAAATGAAGTGCTCTGAAGAAGTTTAATTATTTTAAAAAGAATGAGAAAACTATGTATCGATATAGAACTATCTCCAGTATACATTGTTACATGAAAAACACATAATGCAGAACAATGAATATTTTTGTGTAAAAATGTAGAGAAAGCAATTTAATTGTATTTGCATAAAGAAACACCCCCCAGGGACTTCCCTGGTGGCGCAGTGGTTAAGAATCCACCTGCCAGGGCTTCCCTGGTGGCGCAGTGGTTGAGTGTCCGCCTGCCGATGCAGGGGACACGGGTTCGTGCCCTGGTCCGGGAAGATCCCACATGCCGCGGAGCAACTAAGCCCGTGCACCACAACTACTGAGCCTGCGCCCTAGAGCCTGCAAGCCACAACTACTGAGCCTGCATGCCGCAACTACTGAAGCCCACATGCCGCAAGTACAGAAGCCCGTGCACCTAGAGCCCGTGCTCTGCAACAAGAGAAGCCACCGCAAAGAGAAGCCCGTGCACCGCAATGAAGGGTAGCTTCCGCTCGCTGCCACTAGAGAAAGCCCGTGCGCAGCAACAAAGACCCAATGAGGCCAAAAATAAAAAAAATAAAAAAAATAAAAAAAAAAAGAAACACCCCCAAATACAAAGGAAACTAAAAAAATAGTTTTCTTATATGAGATGGGGGTTGGGTGTGACAAACAGAGATAAGGCTACTTACAATACCTTTGTAAATAGTTCTGATTTTTGGCCCATGTGAATGTATGAGCAAGTAACAATCTTTTAAAACCAATTAAAAGAAATCATTGTCCATTTTGAACTCTAAATGATATTTTCTTAATGTTTACCAACTAAACTTGATAAACTGTACTATATTACCTTCACATGTGCTATATAATCCTGTTCATATCAATTATTTTTCCCAGAATTAACATATTTTCAGTATTCACTTATTTAATATCTTTCTTTGACTTGACTGCAGAATTGATCAGTCCTCCCTTCTTGCTTTAGTTGTCTGAACATACCACCTTTACAGGGGAGTTTAACATACTAACATCGACGTAATTTTTCAAAATAATTGCCACTGCGTTTCTCTCTGTTTCATAAAATAGATTAACCACCTCTTGCACAGTAGACAATGAAGCCATGGCTCACGCTTCAGCGTCAAAGCGAACACTTGACATTCTTCTCACATTTTAATTTTACTTGTGTGACTCACCTCTGCTTCAATTCAAGCTACAGTTTTTGCGCAAACTGGGAAGGTGAGAAGATCACTGGGTAGGATTCAAAGGAACAATTCTATTCCTAGCTCCTCCACTTATTAAATGATCAAGGATGTTTTTATCAACTTTTTTTTTCTTTTTGGACTGTGTTAGGTCTTAGTTTTTGTGCGAGAGCTTTCTCCAGTTGTGGCGAGCGGGGGCCACTCTTTATCGCGGTGTGCGGGCCTCTCACTATCCCGGCCTCTCTTGTTGCGGAGCACAGGCTCCAGATGCGCAGGCTCAGTAGTTGTGGCTCACGGGCCCAGCTGCTCCGCGGCATGTGGGATCCTCCCAGGCCAGGGCTCGAACCCGTGTCCCCCACACTGGCAGGCAGATTCTCAACCACTGTGCCACCAGGGAAGCCCAAAGCCTGTTTTTAATTATAAAGTAGAGATAGAGTTATTCTGCATAAAGCACAAGGAAGTTAACGTGACCAAATGAGATGTTATCGTAGGAAGTACTTTGACAAAATCAAAGGCTTGTACACGTTTTTATACTGTTGTTGACTTCAGCACAAAGTGATCTTTTAATATGCTGCATAGATTTTGAAATCAGAAAAAAAACTGTACCTTTGAAATAAAGCTGGTTTCAAACTTTGCTGTTTTATTGAAAATATTTGTGTGTCGGTTCTAATTTTATTTACTTTTATCTCTTTACCTACTCCCTCTGCTGTTCAACTGTCCTGGTTTTCATATTCTGCTAAACTGGGGGGTGAGGGGTAGGGGTCAGGAATAAAATCAAAGAGGATTCACCCCTGTGTCTCCTGAAATATTCTTGTATTGAAATTATCTATTTCTAAGGGTAGATTATTCAAACATTCTGTATTTTTTGGGGTAGTTTATAGAACCAGGCTTTGATGTTCTTTTAAAACCTTACTCTTTGGGTGCAGTCTAAAAGCTTTTAAATTTAATGGCACATGCTTTAAAAATGCTGGAAATTGAAGGAAGTCTTATAAAACAAAGGAGTCAGTCAGAGATGGTGGTACTAGATTCAGGATGTATTGTGGCTTCTCCATTCAGGGGATGTTTGTTTCTAGACTCTGAGTGCTAACTAAATAATCATGAAATTTATTGCAAAACAAGAAACATTTTTGGCAAGCACTGCCTCCAAATACAAAGCTTGTTCTGAGTCTGAACTCTTTGGAGTCATGAACTGCTAAGTTTTGTTAAGCTCAGTGACTATATTGATCTTAAAAGTGCACGGTGCTATGTAGTATTCAAAGGAATCCACCAGCTCGTTTTCTCTAGATTTATTATCCCTTGAGTGCTGTCACTTTGCTCATAATTTTGCTTTAAGAAGTATATGAGAAAAAAGGGAAAGAAAATGCTTTTAAAGTTGATAAATCAAATATAACTACCATCTCAAGTTAATGCTACCTTTCAAACACATGCTAACATTCTATCAGCATCTTTTCTGGTCCCAAGCCTGCCTATCCGCCTCTGCTTCTTTACTGTGAAATGTGCTCTATTCTTAATTCATTCAGCCAATATATGTGTTGTAGATGCTGGATACTATATGGGGGATATCAGCAGTAATGTCATTATGATTATTTATTAAGTCAAAATGTTTTTCACTCTTTGCACACAGGAGGGTGCCTTTGGTGAGGTCGAGTGAGTGAGTGAGGGGGTGACAGGGGTTTGTGTCTGTGAGAGACCCTGGCCACAGTCTGGGGTCCTGTATGGCCTCTTCTGGGCCATTTAAGGACAAGGCAGAAAGCCATTCAGGGACCAGGAGTCCCTCAGTCGCTGGAAAACCAGTTATCCCCCAAACCCGGAGTCCATCAATTCCTCAGTGGACAGTGCCTTTGTAAACCTGCCCTAAATGTCCTTGCGTGCTAAGTTGTGCATCAGTGGTCATGGTTATTCCTGAGGATTAAAAGCTCCTGGCCTTTTCTTTCTCCGTTGAAACTCATGTTTTTATACCTAAAGTGAAATCCTGTGAACTCTGAGCAACACTTCACACGTCCTCATGTTTTTTTTTTGTTTTTTTGTTTTTTTT
>RJWK010018285.1:0-33479 GCA_004363435.1 Platanista minor | reverse complement strand
TGTCCCCTGCATCGGCAGGCGGACTCTCAACCACTGCGCCACCAGGGAAGCCCCTGGGACATTTTTTCTTTTTTTTTTTTTAACATCTTTATTGGAGTATAATTGCTTTACAGTAGTGTTAGTTTCTGCTTTGTAACAAAGTGAATCAATTATACATGTACATATGTTCCCATATCTCCTCCCTCTTGCGTCTCCCTTCCTCCCACCCTCCCCATCCCACCCATCCAGGTGATCACAAAGCATCTTTTAAGATGTATTTATCAGCCCCTTACTATTATTACTGGCTTGCCTAAAGGCATTTGGACTAATGGCTAATCTAGAGACAGCTTGCTACAAATCTCCTGTCTCATCTTCATGCTTTGACTGGATTAAACATTACTAAGCATAACCTTCTCTTTTAAAATGTTATTTCCTTAGTGTTGTACCTAAATCAATGGAATGAAAGAAGTTGCATAAATAATTCCCTAGTTCGGAGACACCTGGTCAAGGGTAGGCTATTCTCAAGATCCTTCATATTCTTCCTAAAGATGGATATAATTAATGACTGGTATGGTGAGAATGATGCCTCTGTCTGAGTTATGGTTGTTAGTAATTTGCCAACTCTTTTTTTTCTTATAGGGAAAGTCATCATATTAAATCAGGTTTAATACATGTAAACAAGAAAGACTAGTATTGCAGCCCAACACCTCAACCGGCTTTGATTATTTCCCTCATTGTAATCACTAGCTCCTGTCCAGGAGAAGCAAGGTGACTCTTAGTTGGTCCATTTCCTCCAAGACTGATAATGGAGTGAGTGGGAAGCGTGGCTTATATTTTATTGATTTATTCTTCTTAAATCAAGTCAGAAGAGAGAGAGAGGATGCAATGACTATGGGCTTTCCTGCTTTGCGGTAGTGAGGTGAGAATTTATTCAACAGAAGTGGAAAAAAAAGCTCTATGCAGTGTGCAGAGTCAGTCACAGCTCAGATTCAGACACATTCGAGCTTTAAACCTCCACCATGGTTAGTGTCTTTGTTTCTTACTGTCTCTGAAGACTTTACTGCAAACTTCACCGCCTTCTCTTGATCCTGGGAAGCCAGGCTGGGTGCTGACAGCCTCCCTTTCTCTTCCTTTCCCTAGGGCGGTGTTGACTGCTTTCATTTGTCTTGTTTCTCCCGAGCCTGCAGAATGGGGCCGCCTTCTGCACACGCACACTATCTATCTGCAAAGCCTTGCTCTGGCTGCCCTTCTTTGTGCACTGGGAGCAGCCACAAGGTGGGGTGGTGTTTGGGTGAGATGCTGATCGTTGGCGGTACCCTTGGGCCACTTTTGGTGATTGGCAAGCAAGGCGTCGCAGTGGCTGGTGTGCAGGTCCTGATGGAGTCTGTGCCCTTGTCCCTTTAATGTCTTCCTGGAGCCCTGGCTGCTGTTCTCCCAGGTGCTCCCCACTCCCCAGCTGAGCAGCACACCTCAGTATTCTGGGTGAGGTGAGAAAGGGGTGGATCTCTTTGGCAGCCTCCCTCAAAGCTGGGGAGCAGCTGCTCACTCACAGGCTCTCACTTTCCTATGTGGAGAAATCACAGCCCAAGAATGTTTCTCTTGGTGCCCAGCTGTGGGCTTTGCAGAGAGAGGTGATGAGGGAAAGTGAAATTTTTCCCCTAATCCTCTTCAGTGTGTCCAATCTCAGACGGTGTGCTGGAACTTCTCTGCTGGACTCCTGGACTTCTCAAGGCACCCTTTACTTTACGATTGTGAAAATAAGTGGGTTTTTTTTTGGGGGGGAAATGTGGTAGAAAATTTTGCCATTTTGAACTCCGTGTTTTAAAGTTTGGTTCCTAAGTAATTATATAGAAAAATTGACTATTTTCGTTGTACATTTCTGTTTATTTGAATTTTAATACATTGTATAGATCAGGTAGCCATCACATGATTATGATACAAACTGTTATGATACATAACAGTTTGATTGCTCCCCCGAACTCCCCTGTGCTATCCTTTTGTAATTACAAACTCCCCTATTCCTAACTCTTTGCAAGTACTGGTCTGTTCTTTCATATTTTTATCTTATTAAGAACGTCATATGGGGGCTTCCCTGGTGGCGCAGTGGTTAAGAATCCGCCTGCCAATGCAGGGGACACGGGCTCGAGCCCTGGTCTGGGAAGATCCCACATGCCGTGGAGCAACTAAGCCCGTGCACGACAACTACTGAGCCTGTGTGCTACAGCCCACAAGCCACAACTACTGAGCCCGCGTGCTGCAACTACTGAAGCCTGTGCATCTAGAGCCTGTGCTCCACAGCAAGTGAACCCACCGCAGTGAGAAGCCCGTGTGCTGCAACTAGAGAAGGCCCACGCGCAGCAACGAAGACCCAACACAGCTTTAAAAAAATAATAAATAAATAAAAAGAATGTCATATGAATAGAACCATACAATATATAACCTTTTGAGATGTCTGAATCTTGGGGAGAGGAAGCGCATGCCACTGGGCACAGGTGTGATCTCCATCTCTGCCAACACACTCAGTGCTTTCTACCCCTGATGGTTTGAACTTTTGTTTTTATGGGAAGAGCTCATCATTTCAAGTGTTTGAATTCCTGTGGATATTTGATTGATAATTTTATGAAAAACACTATGGCAATTGATAATGGAGAGGTAGTGCTGAAGGTTAGACCATATCCTATAATCATGTTGAGTCATGTTCTGCATACAAGTTTAGTTGCACAAACTCCATCCTGAATTTTTATCAATAGATATTTTTATCACACTTTAAGCCTAATTTTATTGATGAAGATTTACTCTAGCAGTACGGATTGGGGTATAGCTGTTATTTGGCTTTTCTAGGACAGCATTGAATGAAATATCCAATAATTCTTTAACTTTGTTGCAATAGAAATATCTTTGTAGGGCTGAACATTTGCATTAGGATGGGTATTTTTTCAACTAAAGCCATACCTTAGCAAGTTATATTATTGGTAAGAGGACAAAGTCAGGAAAATCAGAAATATATAACATTCTACCGTTAAAGTGGGAAGATGTCTCTAAAAGGTGAAAAACAAAAGAATGCAAAGGAGGGTGTGACAATATCCAAATATCTAGGAGAATTCTCTTCTAATAGTCTTGGATGGAGATGTATACTTTTGGCAATTATGTGTTTGTTTTAAGGATCGTGGGTCAGCCTCATCTTCTACAGAATGTCTACTTCTGACCATTCCCTGAAGAACCTTAGTTTAATATCTCTAATGTGAGTAACTTTTCAATTCTTGTCAATTAAGGAAGAATGATGTTATTCTAGTTGGTGCACATGTAACACAGGATGTATTTCTTGGACTTTATCTGCTGAATTGGTAACAAATAGTACCTAATAAGGTCATTTCTGCAAGCTCAATGGCAGTGTTCCTCTGGGTATCTTGCAGAGCATCCAGTCACCCAGGTGAACGTCATGTAAAAGCTGATTAAATGAAAGGCTATAAAATCAACCTCTGCCTGTGATGAAAGGACTTGGGTTTATCTATTTTAGTTCAGTTTGTGAAAGATTGGAATACATGTCGTTTGGGACCTTGTGAGTTACCTGGGCCTACCAGTGACCAGGTCATAGTGAGACAACATATGACTTTGTGAGGGGAAGAAAGCAGAGCCATGGGGGCCAAGGCTAACTAATAATGCATTAGGCCATAGTAGTTCAAGGGTATCTGATACAGTAATTCATTTCAGTTCTAATATTCCATTTTTTCTTTCCACTTCTTCAGAAGATAGAGGGATGATAAGAATAGTAAAATTTCTGAGTGAGGGCCAAAACTCTCTATAGCTCCCCTATATAGATATACATTGAAATGGCACAGGAAGTAAACACAGTATCAAGTTGATTTTCAACTATCGTGAGTGCTGTGGATTCTCTGACAAAAGACTGCTTCAACCCATGTAGAAATAAAAATACTACTACTAGTACATACTCATAACCCGTGGGGAAAAAGCAATTGTTTAACTCCTTTTTGAAATATCCCAAATGTTTCCTTGGGACAGTATTCCAGTTCATATCCCATCTTTACAGATTTTTATGGGAGTTTGTTTGTTCCAAGAAAGGCATGAACTGACCCCATTCTTTGCCGTCCTAGAAGTTTCCCCACCAGTGTTTGTTTAATGTTGCAGCCAATATATCCCTACTGTGATGTCTTTTCTCTGGAGGACTTTAGCAAGAGTTCATCGGAGATCATTAGGCTCCACCAGACAGCTGTCCTGGCTTTGATATATCTTGTCCTCATGAATCAAACAAATCAATCATTCCTAATGATTCTTTACAAAATTGGGGAGAAATTTTGTGCATCTAAGGTGGAATTATTGAACTCCATGGATTTCTCTTTATGTTCTAGAAGAGGTGCTTGCATAAGGATTAAGTCAGAAAGAGATGTTTAGCATAATAATCTGCTCATTTTTTCGTAGCTTTTACAGAGTCTTTTACACCGTGAGAGTTGGTTTTTATGACAAAAATTTCTTTGAGTATCATGAAGACATCAAATAATTCATGTATTAGGCATCCATTTTTAATAAGCATACATGAGATACACAAGAAGCTTAAGAAAACGTTCAAATGATTAAAAAACCTCATTGTCTTCCTAGTATTTAGAAGCCGTGAGCTGTGTTAAAAATGTATAACTAACACTGTATATATACTTTTTGTAATTTAGTATATCCAAGAGATCCACAAGTTCAGCTACTTGGGTTAATTTTTTTTTTTTTTTTTTTTGCGGGCCTCTCACTGCCTCGGCCTCTCCCGTTGCGGAGCACAGGCTCCGGACGCGCAGGCTCAGCGGCCATAGCTCACGGGACCAGCTGCTCCGCGGCATGTGGGATCTTCCCGGAGCGGGGCACGAACCCGCGTGTCCTGCATCGGCAGGCGGACTCTCAACCACTGTGCCACCAGGGAAGCCCCACTTGAGTTAATTTTGCTTCTGCTAATGATTGGTTTTAAAGGGAGTTTAGCGTAGCTATTGCATAACTAGCTTGGTATTTTTTCTTTTCAATATTCAAAGTAAGATTATTTAAAAAACATGTCAATTCAGAATTTGGTATGAGAGTGTCCAAAAGATCTGTTCTGGACATGAAGGCATTTTGAATAACAGAAGTACAATCATGAGATCCTTTAATTGAGAAGTGTAACAAAGTTGAATAAAATGCAGAGAAATTAATATTTTATGATTAGTCAACTAATTGGTAGACAAAGTTTGGGTGTTTTAGATTAGAGAACAATTTGTACTGTATGTAGTGCCATCAGATTTAAATGGAGATTCCAGAGCAAGATCTGAAGATGCTTCAACCAATTTAGCCAAGGCTGTAATTAATTTGAGACAAGGAGTATAAGTTTTTTTGTTGAATTTTAATGGGTAGGTCATGATAGGCAATGGGTCTTTGTTGTTTGCCATGTTGTTTAGTAATATCCTTAGGCATGGCTTTCCTTTTACATTCATACACAAAGAAAGGTTTATTACAATCAGTGGTGAACTTACGATCAGCTGTCTTATGGAGGTGTATGATGTCACCTGCAATATATTCCCTATAAAGCTGGGCGCACAGAATATAGGGGCTTCTTGTGGCTCTTTTAGGGTCCCAACTGAGTTAATGGGAAAAATATAAATTCAAAGGTTTGATAACCTAATGGCTAAACTCTGGCATCTATTTTGGCCTTTCTGAACAGAGCTGGGCTGTCAAAACTAATAGAGAAGAGAAGGGAACCCCTCTGTAACAGGACTCCATGTCTGCAAGCTTCATTCTAGTCTTCTGCAAAGGGAGATTATCTTTTCTCCTGCTATTAGGTCCCAAGATAGGTAACTGAACAGATGTTGTGGTGAATAATTATATTGATTGCTATATCAATATATAGGTTGAAGAAGCTGCAGTAATTAGTCTAAAGAGATTTGCCTTCTTATCATAAAGTGATTTATTTCTACCTTAGGTGAAAGAACAGCATACATAGGTGTAAGGATACATGATCATTACATCTTAGGTTGTTTCCATAATCCATTATATGTAGTATTTTAAAATAAGTTCCATCACAGACGCAACAACTAAACACAGCAGTTGGTCGAATCATCAATCTCCCTTTCAATAACAAATTTACCTCGTGTTTATTTTCAGATGTAATTGCTATCAGTTGAAGAGCTGATTAATGCAAAAGGAAGTACTGGTTGAGTGAGACTCTCACCTAGTCCATAGAGAAGCTGACATGACCCACATCAACTTGCTCCTCCAGGAAACCCCTGTTTCCTGTTGTGGGGCAGCAGCAGCACATAGCTCAGCAATTCTTTCCTCACCCTGTCAGGCTCACCTCACCTTGCAGAGCCTTTCCATCTAGTGGGAGACCTCAAACATGCTTCTCTCCAGCCTTCTGAAGGTGGTCATGGCTTCACTGTGGCTAGGTAAGAATGGCCAGTGGGATTGTACCCCTCTAGGACCTAAGGACGGGGGAACAGGCGGTTTATGGGCATCCTGGGAAGAAGGGGCAGTAGAGTGTAAAACAGAATTTCTTTGTTCCACAGTACTTATTCCTAAACTTCTGATTCTGTTTTTTTTCCTTTAGGATCCAGTATTGCCCAGAAGGTAACTCAAGACCAACCAGTAATATTAGTGCAGGAGAAGGAGGTTGTGACCCTGGACTGCATATATGACACAAATGATTTCAGTTATAGTCTATTCTGGTACAAGCAGCCCAGCAGCGGGGCGATGATTCTCCTTATTCGTCAGGACTCTTACAACCAGCAAAATGCCACAGAAGGTCGCTACTCACTGAATTTCCAGAAGGCAAACAAATCCATCAAACTTGCCATCTCAGCTTCACAGCTGGAGGACTCTGCAGTGTATTTCTGTGCACTGAGTGAGCCCACAGTGAGAGGCGTGTTGGAGGGAGGTATACCAAAACCCAGGGCTCTGCTTGATACATCGGCCTGCTGTAGGGACCAGGGCAGGGAATTGCCTTCACAGACAGGAAGTGGTTAGGGCTGTGACAGCATAGGTGTAGGGTTAGAGGGAAAACACTCCTTCTAAGAAAATATTCCTCTGGGTTCGTAGACCATGTCTAGAGCTATCATTCATCAAAAACATCCTTATCCCTGAAAATTTGGGTTCAAATTTTTTATTGAAGACAAAAAATAGCCACATAAAATCCTCGCCATTTAGTGATTAGAATGAGCTAGAAGAATTGACTAAGGAAATTCAGAAACATCTGATTCAAAAATTAGTAAAAATATGCGTGAATTTTTGGATTTTCATTTCAATTTGTTCATTAAATATATATTACATTACAGGCATTGTTTTGAATAAGGAAGGTTGTGAAATCTCTGTGTGATTTTCCTCTTTTTGAATATTATGCAGTTCTACACAGTTTAATGAATTCATTTATTTTAGTTTTGTTAGCTGAGTTAATGGTACACTTGTTTACTTTCTAAGGTGCCTGATATGTCACAAACTTTGGGCTAATCCTCATTCCATCTTATTAACACCTCTAGCATGGAATAGCTCAATTACCATAATGTAAGTTTTACCTGCCTCCCATCAGTCTTATCCACAAAAAGATCAATAATTAGTGGCTCTTAAAAGGACATTGTGTGGGCTTCCCTGGTGGCGCAGTGGTTGAGAGTCTGCCTGCCGATGCAGGGGACGCCGGTTCGTGCCCCGGTCTGGGAAGATCCCACATGCTGCGGAGCGGCTGGGCCCGTGAGCCATGGCCGCTGAGCCTGCGCGTCCGGAGCCTCTGCTCCGCAACGGGAGAGGCCACAATAGTGAGAGGCCCACGTACCGCAAAAAAAACAAAAACAAAAAACTACAATGAGGTATCACCTCACCCTGATCAGAATGGCCTTCATCAAAAAATCTACAAACAATAAATGCTGGTGAGGGTGTGGAGAAAAGGGAACCCTCCTACACTGCTGGTGGGAATGTAAATTGATACAACTACTATGGAGAACAGTACGGCGGTTCCTCAAAAAACTAAAAATAAAACTACCATATGCAAAAACAAAAAACAAACAAACAAACAAAAAACTACCATATAATCCAGCAATCCCACTTCTGGGCATATATCCAGAGAAAACCATAATTCAAAAAGACATATGCACCCCAGTGTTCATTGCAGGACTATTTACAATAGCCAGGACATGGAAGCAACCTACATGTTCACAAATGGAGGAATGGATAAAGAAGATGTGGTATGTATATACAATGGAACATTACTCAGCCATAAAAAAGAATGAAATAATGCCATTTGCAGCAACATGGATGGACCTAGAGATTGTCATACTGAGTGAAGTAAGTCAGACAGAGAAAGACAAATATTATATGATATTGCTTATATGTTCAATCTAAAAATAATGGTACAAATGAACCTATTTACAAAACAGAAGTAGAGTCACAGATGTAGAAAACAAACTTATGGTCACCAAGGGGGAAATGGGGAGGAGGGATAAATTGGGAGATTGGGATTGACATATAACACTACTATATATAAAATAGATAACTAATAAAAACCTACTGTATAGCACAGGGAACTCTACTGAATACTTACATGGGAACAGACTTACATGGGAATAGAATCTAAAAAAGAGTGTAATGACTTACATGGGAATAGAATCTAAAAAAGAGTGGATTTATGTACATGTATAACTGATTCACTTTGCTGTATGGCAGAAACTAACACAACATTGTAAATCTACTATACTCCAATAAAAATCAATTTTAAAAAGTCTTAAATTTTTTTAACTCAAAAAATCTTACTATTTTAACAGACATTTTTACCATATTAATAACTTTAATTGTACAATCCAGTGATATTAAATACATTTACATTGTGCAACCAGTACCACCATCCATCTCTAAGACTCTTTTCATCTTGAAAAACTGAAAATTTGTACTCATTGAAGAGTAACTCCCCATTCATGTGTCCCTCCAGCCCCTGGCCACTACTATTCTACTCTCTTTTTCTATGAGTTTGACAGCCCATATTAGTGGAATCATGCAATATTGGTCATTTTGTGACTTACTTCATTTAACATAATGTACTCAAGTTTCATCTATGTTGTAGCAGGTGTTAGAATTTCTTTCCTTTTTTTGTTTGAATTTTATTTAATTTATTTTTTTATATAGCAGGTTCTTTCCTTTTTAGGGTTGAATAATATTTCAGTGTATGTGTATACCACATTTTGTCTATCTCTTCATCTGTTGATGGATATTTGGGTTGCTTTCACCTTTTGGTGGAACCATGGATATATAAATACCTCAATATTTTGGGTATATACCCAAATTCTTTCAATTTTTTTGAGTATATAATTAGAAGTGGAATTGCTGGATCACATGGCACTTCTATTTTTAAATTTTTGAGAAATATTTATACTGGTTAATTTGAATAACTATGCTCTAGACTACCTTATCACAAGCCAGTTTCAAGGACTAGAGAAAGCGAGTGATCACTAGCCTTGAAAATGAGGTTTCAATATTCTAGTGGTTCACCTAAACCTAGAAGAGTTTGTCACCCTTGGTATGGTGCTTTGCTCCTCAGGTCCCTAGTAATTGGTCTGAAAGGAATGGTCAAGGCACTACTACTTGGTGGTCAGCTCCTGAACTGCAGCTTGGGTAACCTTTCTAATATGCTTCTTTCCTCTTTTGGTGAAAGGGCCAAATCTGCAATTATTTAATCATTTTTATTAGTTCAATATGCAGAAGTAAAGAAGTAAGTTGTTACCAGACTGTCTTAAAGTATTTCAAAGGATCAAGAAAAAGTCATTTTGCTGCCCATCTCTCCAATTTTCTCAGAAGATAATCTATAGCAGAAAACACAGGGAACAGGTTTTTCTATCAGAGAGATTTGCGTTCAAAACTATTAGCACTGCCATGAATTTTTCTAGGCACTTGTGAGCTTTGCTTCATTATATAATATGAGAGAGTAACATATTCTTTGATATTTTACTGTGACAAGTTATCAATAATGTAGCTACAGAGACTGGCAAGTAGCAAATGATTAATTAATGAGAATAACCTCAATAGGTCCAGGAAAAGCATTTGACAAAATCCAACATCTATTCCTGGTTAAAAACTCCCAGCAATTGAGGACCTAAGTAATTTCCTCAACTTAATGAGGAATCTCTACAAAAAACTACATCAAATGTCATACTTGATGGTGAAAGAATGAATGCTTTCCTCCTAATTTTAGGACTAGGGGAAGAATTTTGGCTCTTACCTCTTGTATTTAGTATTTTACTAGGGATTCTAGCCTGTGCAATAAGGCAAGAGAACAAAACAAAAGACATACAGTTTGGAAAGGGAAAATTGAACTTACCTTTATTCACAAATAGTCTAATTGTCTGAGTAGAAAATCCAAGGAAATCTACAAAAAAAACTACTAGAAAAAATAAGAAAATTAAACAAATTCAAATATATACCTACCATATGCTCCAGCCATTCCACTTCCAGATATTGACCTAAGAGAAAAATGAAAGCATATGTCTATTAAAAAAAGTCTGATACACAAAAGTTCAAAGCAGCCTTATTTGTAACAGCCCCAAACTGGAACTAACAGAAATGTTTGTCAACAGGTGAATAGATAAACAAATTGTTTTATATCTATATAATGGAATACTATTCAGCAACACAAAAGAATGAACCATTGATACTTATAACCATGAAAGAATCTTAAAACAATTATGCTGAGTAAAAGAACCTAGACAAAAGAGTACATGTGATTCCATTTGCATCATATAAAATATGCAAACTAATTCATGACACAAGTGTTGCATGAAAATTGGAGTAGGAAGCATGGAGAGGGTTGAAAGAAAGACTACAAAGAGAGGTGAGGAAACTTTTTAGGCGTTGTATCGTTCATTATCTTGATTGTAATGATGGTTTCACAAGTGTGTACATATGTCAAATCTTATTAATTTGTTTACTTAACATAAATGCAGTATATTTATATGAATGTTATAAATTAATGAAACCATTAAAAATCTAAGTTTAAGAAATATCTTTCTTCAGTTGTACAAGTTGTACGAGTCTTCTAATGTGACCCCAAATCCAAATATTTCTCCTCTATATCCTCATTGGCCTTAAACTATGTTTCTTAAAAAGTGTGGATAGGGCTTCTCTGGTGGCTCAGTGGTTATGAGTCCGCCTGCCGATGCAGGGGACACGGGCTCGTGCCCCGGTCCGGGAAGATCCCACATGCCGCGGAGCGGCTAGACCCGTGAGCCAAGGCCGCTGAGCCTGCGCGTCCGGAGCCTGTGCTCTGCAACGGGAGAGGCCACAGCAGTGAGAGGCCCGCGTACCGCAAAAAAAAAAAAAAAAAAAGTGTGGATAACAACTTTCTGCATCCATGTGTTGTTATATATTTATTTTCAACCCAGCATCATCCCACCCTATTTTTGCTTTTTCCCTAATGTGCCAAAATAGAATTTTGTAGATGTTTTTTCAGAATTCCTTCCTAGCATAAGTTTTGAGGCAGGTTCTGACAATGTGATTTGGAAGGTAAAGAAGAAAGAAAGGAATATGTGAACCCAAACAGTATTTGAGCTTGATTTTATTATTATATCTGGATCTGGGAAACGATTGTCATGTTGACTTTGGACTCATGAAGCTCCTTGATCTGAATCTGTGGAGAGTGAACTCCAGGAAACAGACTGAGCTAAGCTTCCATCTATGTGTCTAGGGATCCATGGTTACAGAGTTTTACAGAAGATGGGTCCTCCTTCAGAACTTCATCCTGATAACCCTCAGGATTTTTGGTTTATTTTATTTTACATTTTATTTTATAAAATGAACGTTCATAAAAAGTGAGCTAAAGAAGTGCTTGTTTTTGCTGGTGGTACTTCATAGCAAAAGACCAGTTAAAAAAACTGGAGACATTTAATCATGGAGACATTTTTCCATGCTGATTTCAGAGCTTACTCCCTGATCTTTGATGACCATCTCGGTGTAGGACACTGATCACAAATGAAATAAACTGGCATCAGACTGGCTACAACAAAACCATCTTGGAGCTTTAAAAAATTACACACTTGTGGGAATTCCCTGGAAGTCCAGTGGTTAGGACTCCGCACTTTCACTGCTGAGGGCCTGGGTTCAATCCCTGGGTGGGGACCTAAGAGCCTAAAAGCTGTGCAGCAGGGCCAAGGGAAAAAAGAATTACACAGTTGTGGGTCTCAATCCTGGAAAGTATGATTCATGAAGTTAGTTGTGGGATTCCAGAATCTGTAATTTTAAATCACACATTGATTCTATTATCAGCTGTTGTATGAATATCAGCTATGTCTTTAATAATTTGAAAAGCTGGGAAAAAAGAGAGTCCTAACTCATGCTTGAGGCTTTTGAAACAAATCCACATCTTTAGAGTTCCTAACCCAGTGGAGGAAAATTATTTGATTAAAGTTTGGCAATAAAGTATGGCAGATGGATGGTAACAGAAAGCATCCCTGAGGTTATTCACTAAGAGTATAAGATTAGTACTTGTCTGATTCACATAGGCCAATCCTTTTATCTTGGAGTCAAGAAAATAGTAGGAGACTAAGACATTGATCTCAGACCATTCTATAAGGATTTGATCATTTCAATTATGATATTTCTTTTGTTTTCACATTTTAATGATTCTGAAATTCAGCATTATTTGACTATTGATAAGATAGTGTGGCTTTTTCCTCTGAAAAGATTTTATTAAAAAGATAGCATTTCTTACAAATGATATTATTTTGAGACCGATAAAATATTATATTTCAAGTAGTAGTGATTCCTCAGTCAGTGACCCTTGATTCATTATTTTTGTTTGGTATAGCAAATATTTAGTGAGCATGTAATAAATGTCAGTCACTGTTGCTCTATAAATTGGGGTACAATGCTGAAACACAGAGTTCACTCAGTACTGCTTTGGCTTCTTATTACTTCCTCTGTAATCAACCTCAGATTCTTTTCTGACATTCAGTGGATTATAGGCTGGCCCACCATGGATGCCTGAGAATATAAAGTACTATATAAAGTGCTTAAGAAACCTGATATCTTCTCAGCTGCAGAAATACCTGGGATGCTCTGTTAAAGAACTTCCATGTCAGGTAGTGTCCTAAGAGCAAAACAGACCTGAGAAGTTATGACAGCTCTTGATCAGATTTCCAAGCACCACCTGAAGACTGACATGTACCTCATGAATAAAGTCAAGGATAACATTTTTCTGACTTGAGGAGACCAGGAAACGTGCATCCCATTTCAGTGTCTGTCCACCAGGGGGTGCAGTTTCCTAACACAAACACATTTCCTGTCTGAAACTAGGCTTCGGTTTATCACTTCACTGTGACTTCAATATTTCTTCATGTTAAGAGTCAAGGACATCATTCAGGAGACACTCTAGAGATGAACTCTTCTCCAGGCTTAGTGACTGTGATACTCTTAGTGCTTGGTAAGCAAAATGCCTCTAAAAATTTGGATTCTTTCTTCTGTTATGTCAACAAAACCTTTAATCATAATTTTATCCCACAGCTTTATGCCCAAGATGATACAGAACTCTTTTATTTTTCCCCAGGACAAACCCGTGAAGACTCAGTGACCCAGATGGATGGCCAAATGATTCTTCCAGAAGGGGCTGCCTTGATCATAAATTGCACTTATTCAGCCAGTGGGTACCCCATTACTTTCTGGTATGTTCAATATCCTGGAGAAGGTCCACAGGTCCTTCTGAAAGCCACGAAGGACAATGAGAAGGGAACCAATAAAGAGTTTGAAGCCACATACCACAGAGAATCAAAATCCTTCCACTTGAAGAAAGCTTCAGTCCAAGATTCAGATTCGGCTGTGTACTACTGTGCTCTGAGTGACACAGTGATGGGAACTGCAGGGGCAGCTGAGCACAAACTCTGTGAGTGGCAACAAGGGGCCTGGAGGCTGAGTGTCTCCATTTGATCCACTCTGTGGCACAGTCTATGGTGGTTTGTCCCTCAGTCTCTGGTTGATACAAAACTCATACAAATTGCTAGAGAATAAGAATAAGAAGTGAATATTCCCCATACCCTACTCTTCATTAGTGATTTTGAAAAAAGAGTCTGACACCAATAGTTCCTCGTCCAGGGCCAAAGTAATTTCAAGGTAAAGTCACATAAACAATGAGACTTGGGACCAATGTAAGAAGAAACAAGAAGCACTTGGATGTGTGCTGTACCCCTGTGGAAGGGTTTAGAAACCAGAAGCATTAATTACACTTGAATAATTAGGGTGGATGGTGCTGTGTGTGTTTGTGTGTTTTGAGGGCATTCAGGGAGTGAAGGCTGAAAATAGGAAGACTGAAAATATATAAGCAGCAGACTACCCATGTTCTCTACCAGTGCCTGTATAATAAGCAGTGATCATTTCCCAAACCCAGCAGAAAATTGAAAGTTAGCCATTGATGAATTGAGCAACAACACATATAAGTAAGTAAGCCAAAATAATTAAAAATTTTAAATGTAATAATTAACTATTCACTTCAGGGAAAAAATTATTATTCAAGAAAGTAGCATACTCATAGTCTATATGATTCAACCAAATTGTCTTCTAGATAAGTTTTACCACTAATAGTCATGATTAGGCAGAATATCTATTTTCCCCAAACCTTGTGTATTACTAAGGTTCTGGACTGTTGCTTATTAGTTAGGCTTTTTAAAAAAAATTTAATAATTTAAAATTTATGCATGAGATGGAGCTTCATTTCATGTAAAAGTCATTTATATGTTTTTGTATAAATTGTCTATTCATATATCTTCCCATTTCCTACTGTGTTATAGTCATTTAAATATAGATTTTAAAGAACATTCTCTATGTTAAGAAAGTTGTCATAAGACTGTCACATATATGTGTCTTTTAAAAATGTTTAATATAACCTTTTTTACTTTGTTTATGGTCTTGTTTGTTTGGAGGGCAGACTTTTAAAAATAGTATGTAGTAAATTTTTGAAAAATTTCTTTTATGGATTTTGAGTTATACTTCATGCTTAAAAATCTATAGCACTCTAAAATGATAAAATTTTATCTCATATTTTCTTTAGTTTTTCTCAGATTAATTTTGTCTTTAAATTTGTGTGTGTGTGTGTGTGTGTGTGTGTGTGTGTGTACGTGAGAGGTTGAGGTTTAAGGCTTTGTATTTTTCTTAATTTTTGTTTGTTTATTTTGAGGCAGCTATCCAGGCTCAACATTTTGAATGACTCATTTTTCTTTATTGATTTTAAATGTTATATTTGTCTTTTTTCCTATCTCTTTCATTTTTCCTTATTAAGATTTTCAACCTAGGCATTCTTTTTTTTTCCCAGTATTTATACTTCAATATTAGCAGTGCTTTATGCCAATAGCTTACTGAATATGTAAAGAATATATATCCAGTCAGCCCTAAGACCATGCTAGAAATAAATACAGAGAAAATGGTGTGACTGGAAGAGATGCAATTGGAGAATGAGAGAGAGATAAACCCACTCCACTGCTTCACAAGATGTGTATGAGGTGTCACCTCAGGCAATGGAAACTATCTGCCTGTTTTCCCAGCTCTGTCAGTTGGTTTGGACTAAGAGGACCCAGACAAAGTAGCTGACAACAAGCTCACAATTAGTCCATACAAGGATGGGAAGTAGAAAACCAACATTGGAGAACAAGAAAAATTTTGTATCATCTGTCTTCTTGAAGAAGAGGATTTAAATAATGGGGACTTGATTTAGAGTTTGGAAGGATCCCATCTACTTGAAATGCCTTGAAATCTGCTGCTGCCTCAGTGTTTTGAACCCTGTAATTGCTTTGGAGGACATTTTTGAATTTTTCCTGTTGCTACATAGCTTTCTGATGAAGTTTGTAAAACTCCATTGTAGTAACTATCATTGCCTCTCTTGAGGGTGTTGTGGAAAATTGATTACTATATTTCAAACATCTTGCCCCTAATTTAAGCAGAATAGGTATGGGCAGTTCTGTTGTCTAAGGTTCTCTCTTTCTCCCTCTTCCTCTCCTGCTCCCTCTCTCCTCTCCTGTCTTCTCTCAGCTCTTTTGCTCTTGATTTTGCTGGACTGATTCTGTTTTCATCCTTCCCTGAAGTAAGCATTTATGAGGGATCAACCATTTCTTTGAGCCATCAACACATAAAAATTATTTTACTGTGAAATATAAACAATGTTCACAGAAGTATGTAAAACCTACAAACAATCAGTCTATATTATTTAGGTACATACAAATTTGAGACTGTGATTTTTTTGGTTATGAAATTTCTACATGAATTTTAAAAACTCTCTGTATTAGTCAGGGCTCTCCAGAGAAACAGAGCCAAAAGGATCAATAGAATGTGTGTGTGTGTTTGTGTGTGTCTGTGTGTGTGTATGTGTGTGTAGAGAGAGACAGAGACAGAGATTTTAGGAATTGGCTCATGTGATTGTAGGGACTGGCAAGTCCAAATTCTGCAGGGCAGGAAGGCAGGCTGGAGACCCAGGGAGCAGTTCATCTTGTACTTTGCACCCAAAGGTGGTCTGGAGGCAAAATTCCTTCTACCTCCAGGACCGTAATATTTTTCTCTTAAAACCTTCGACTGATTGGATGGAGCCCACTCACATTATGGCGAGTCATCTGCTTTTCTCAAAGTCTACTGATTTAAATGTTAATCTCATCTAAAAAAATACCTTCACAGCAACTTCTGAACTGATGTTTGACCAAATATCTGGATACCAACCTTAGCAAAGTGGAAACATAAAATTAACCATTAATTAATTATTATCTCTGATAATCCTATTCTGGAAGCCTAGTTTGTTTTACACAGATATAATATACTAGTTTTTTTGGGTGTTTGTATGATACAGCTTTTTCCATTTTTCTGCTTTCAACCTCTTTGTGCACTGTATCTGAAACTTGGAAGAAATCCTCAGATATCCACAGTCTCAACTGTTCCTTTTTTTCCTATTTCACTGAGAAAATAGAAGCAACAAAAAGAGAATTTTCACAAGCTTCTAAACTTAGCGCTTACTAGCATCTATGCTCAAATACTCTACTTCTTCTCCGATTAGATTGTATTTCCATGATAGCAGAGATTTTGCTTACCCTCAACACATAGAATCATACCTGGCAAACAGTTGGCATATAAAAATTGTTGAATTACAAATGAATAACAGAAAATACCACTATCAATGCCAGAACAAAAAATTACCATTAATTCATTCGATAAAAATTTGTTATGTGCCTATTTCTTGGCAGGTCCTATTTTAGAAAATGTAGTAGAGAATAGAACAGATAAAAATTCCTATAGTAAGGAGCTTATATTTTGCTTGAGAACTAAGTTCAGACTATTTTCTCCCATAGGGTCTTTATATGCATCATCTCTTTTGTTTAAAAAAATTTCCAGCTTTATTAATGTACAATTGACAAATAAAAATTGTCTATATTTAAAGTATGCAACATGTTTTGATATATGTATAGATTGTTAAATGATGATGACAACAAAACTAATTAACATATTCATCACTTCACATAGTTACTATTTGTGTGTGTGTGTGTGTGTGTGTGTGTGGTAAGAACACTTAAGATCTACTCTCTTAGCAAATTTCAAGTGTACAATACAATATTACTAACTATAGTCACCATGCTGCATGTTAGATCTTCCGAATGTATTCTGCATAATGAAAACTTTGCACCCTTTGACAACATCTCCCTGTTTTTCCCACCCCCAAGCCACCCTGCATCTACCATTCTACTCTCTGCTTCTATAAGTTCAACTTTTTTAGATTCCTCATATAAGTGATTTCATGCAGCATTTGTCTATCTGTGTTTGGCTTATTTCACTTACCATAATGTTCTTCTGGTTCATCCATGTTGTTGCAAATGGCAGGATTTCATCTGTCGATGGACATGAAGGTTGTTTCCTTGTCTTAGTTACTGTGAATGATGCTGCAATGAACATGGGAGCTCAAATATCTCTTGGAGATACTGATTTCATTTCTTTTAGATATATATATATATATATATTCATCTAGAGGTGGGATTCCTAGATCATATGGTAGTTATATTTTTAATTTTTTGAGGGATCTCCATATTGTTTTTCATAGTGGCTGTACCAATTTACTTTCCCACCAACAGTGACCAAGGGTTTTGTTTTCTCCAAATCCTCACCAACACTTGTTATCTCTTGCCTTTTTGATGATAACCATTCTAATAGGAGTGAGGTAATATCTCATTGTGGTTTTGATTTGCATTTCCCTGATGCTTAATGATCTTGAGCACTATTTTATATAACTATTTATCATTTGTATGTCTTCTTTAGAGAAATGTCTATTCAGGTTCTTGTCGATTATTCAGTTGGGTTATTTGTTTCCTTGCTATTGAGTTGTTTGATGTCATTATATATTATGGATGTTAGCTCCTTATCAGATGTGTGGTTTGCAAATATTTTCTACAATTTTGTAAGTTGTCTCTTCACTCAGTAGGTCATTTCCTTTGCTATGCAGTTGCTTTTTAGTTTGATGCAATCCCACTTCTTTACTTTTGCTTTTATTGCCTGTGCCTTTTTGGCATATCCAAAAATTATTGCTCAAACCAATGTCAAGATTTTTCCTTGTGTTTTCTTCTGTTAGTGTCACAAGTTCAGGTATTACTTTTAAGTCTTTAATCTATTTTGAGTTGATTTTAGTACAAGGTGTGAGGTAAGGTTTGACTTTCATTCTTATGTATGTGGATATCTAGTTTTCTCAACACCACTTATTGATGAGACTATATTTCCTCCATTGGAAATGGGAGCTATCCTTTCCCCATTGTATCAAAGATCAGTTGACCATACATATGTGGACTTATTTCTGCACTCTCTTCTGTTCCATTGGCCTGTAAGTCTATTTTTATGCCAGTACCATACGGTTTTGATTACAAAATCTTTGTATTATATTTTGAAATCAGGAAATGAAATGCCTCCCACTTTGTTCTACTTGCTCAAGATTACTTTGGCTATTTGGGGTCCTTTGCGATTCCATATGAATTTTAGGATTGTAAAAAATGTCATTGGGATTTTGATACGCATTGCACAGAATCTGTAGATTTTGTTGGGTAGTAGGGACATTTTAACAATATTAATTTTTCCAATCCAAGAACATGGTATACCTTTCCATTTTTTTGTGTCTTCTTTAATTTCTTTCATTAATGTTTTATACTTTTCAGTACACAGATCTTTCACATCCTGAGTTAAATTTATCCTAAGTATTTCAGTGTTCTTGGTGCTAGTTTAAATGAGATTGTTTAATTAATTTCTTTTTCTGATAGTTCATTATCAGTGTATAGCATTGGTGGTATAGTGGTGAGCATAGCTGCCTTCCATTATCAGTGTATAGAAACACAACAGATTTCTGTATGTTGATTTGCATCCTGCAAATTTATGGAATTCATTCATTAGTTCAAACAGATTTCTCATGGCATCTTTGGCGTTTTCTATATATAAGATCATGCCATCTGCAAACAGAGCCAAGTTTATTCTTCCTTTCCTATTTGGATGCTTTTTCATTTCTTTTTCTTGACTAATTTCTCTGGCTAGGACTTGCAGTACTATGTTGAATAGAAGTGGTGAGAGTGAGCACCATTATCTTGTTCCTAATCTTAGATGAAGAACATCAGCTTCTAATCATTTAACATGATGTAATGTGTGGGCTTGTCATATATGGACTTTATTATGTTGAGGTGCATTCCCTCTATACCTAATTTTTTGAAAGTCTCTGTCATGAAAGATTTTTTTTGTCAATTGTTTTTCTGCAATATCATATGATTTTTATCCTTCATTCTGTTAATGTAGTATATCACATACATTTACTAATTTGTATATTTTGAACCATCCTTGCATCCCAGGGATAAATCCCACTTGAGCATGGTGTACTATCCCTTTAATATGCTTTGGATTTCAGTTTAAACATAATTTTGTTAAAGATTTTTGCATCTATATTCATCAGAGTTGTTGGCCTGTAATTTTCTTTTCTTGTGGTATCTTTATTTGGTTTTGGTGTCAGGATAATGCTGTTCTCTTAAAATGAGTTTGGAAGTGTTCTCTCCTCTTCAATTTTTGGAAAAAGTTTGAAAAGAACTGGTGGGTAACTCTTCTTTAAATATTCAGTGGAATTTACCAGTGAAGACATCTGGTTTTGGGTTTTTCTTTTCTGGAGGTTTTTGATGACTGAATCAATCTCCCAAATTGTTATTGTTCTGTTCAAATTAAATTATTGATTTCTTCGTGATTCAGCCTTGGCACGTTGTGTATTTCTAGGAATTTGTCTGTTTCTTCTAGGTTATCCCATTTGTTGGCATGTAATTGTTCATAGCATTCTCTTATGATGTTATGAATTCCCATAAGTCCTTTAGGCTTTCTTCACTCTTTTTTCTTCTTTTTTCTTTTGATCCTCTGACTAGTGACTTTTCTTCACATTCCCTGATTCTTTCTTCTGCTTGATCAAGTCTGATTTTAACCTTTCTAATGAATTTTTCGGTTCAGCATTGTGTTCTTCAGCTTCAGTATTCCTGTTTGGTTCCTTTATATGTCTTCTATGTCTTTGTTGAACTTCTCACTTTGTTCATGTATTGTTTTCCTGATTTCATTTAGTTGTCTCTCTGTGTTCTTTTGTAACTCATTGACCTTCTTGAAGATGATTGTTTTGAATTCTTTGTAAGGTAATGCACAGATTTCCTTTTCCATTGGTTACTGGAGATATATTTCCTCATTTTGATTGTATCATGTTTTCTCGATTTTTTATGCACCTTGTAGATTTGCTTTGTTGTCTGAGCATTTGAAGAAGCAGGTACCTCTCCCAGTATTTTGGGTCTGGTTTTGACCAGAGGAGACATTCATCTGTCAGCAGTGCTAAATATGAGGCAAGATAGAGACCAGAAATGGGAGTGCACTGTAAGGTTGAACAAGGACCCCTTGAGTTCCAGTCTTCTCTTTTGGAGGAAATACCTCAGTTCTGTGCTTTTCCCCACCTTGCAGAGCAGGACTAGCTGTAATACCACACATTCCTTTTTGTTTGCTGCTAGCTCTTCCAGGGACCAAGCTCTGCCAGTCATTCAGTGCTAAGTATAGCATGAGGTAGAAACTGGCTCCATGGAGGGTGCTTTGAATGATCAGGCATAAGGCCCCCTTCACTTCATTCCCTTCCTTGTGGAGGTAAAACCAGTTCTTCCCTTATTCCCGATCTTGCAGGGCAGTGTTAGTTGTAGAATGATACCCTCACTTTCCTTTGTTTCTTACTGTCCCAAAGGACCAGGCTCTGCTGGTCATTCAGCACTTGGGTGCTGAATGCAGGGAGATAGAAACCAGCTCTACAGAGGGCACTCTGAAATGCTAGGAATAAGGCCAGCTCTCCACCCCCCTCCCTGCTTTCTTCTCCCCCTGTGGAGGAAAAACCTCATTTCTGCTCTTTCAATTCCACAGAGCAGAACTGGCAGTAAAGGAGACATCCTCCATTTTCCTGTGTTTCTTACTGTCTCAAGGGATTGCTCCCTGCCTGTCATTCTGTACTTGGTATGAGATAAGATAGAAAACCACCCCCACAGAGGGTGCCCTGAGAGGACTGGAGGTCAGGTGCAAGCTCCAGTATCACTCCCCTCCCCCATGGGGGAAATCATGGGCATTGGTTACCTTCTTAGTACTGAGCTATCCTGATTTGGCTGAGGGACTGATGCGGGTAAAATGAAATTCTCTTCTTACCCCTGTAAATGTAACTGCTCTCAGTTGGTGTTTCCTTGAGTGCTTTTACTTTTAGCTGGATTCTGAATTTCTCTTCAAGGTATTTTGGTACTAATATCATTTGTTAAATCCATGTCTGTGTAGGAAAGAGAGCTAGGGCTTCCTCCTCTGCCATCTTGCTCATGGCCTGCATCATGTCTTTTAAATCTTTCAGAAATAGTCAGGTAAGTGTTACTACACATATTTTCAGATGAGAAAGCTGAGGCTTAACTCTCCTATCCAATACAGCCAGAATTCATACTGGGGTTTTCAAACATATGTTTTATGTACTAAACTACTGTGCTTACAGAGATTTGTAGGGGCTCATATTCTGTATTAGATTGAAAATAGAGAGGAAGAAACTTAGCAGGAAGCCTAAGCAGAGGTTTTGAGCAACTGTAGCTCTGACCCCATGGTGGCAGTGTTTGCATTGGCCCTGCCTGTAGGTATGATTGAGTATAATGTAGCAAAACCTGGTCTTTGACTGATAAGGTAGTCTCTGATTGGCTAAGCATACTCCCTGAGAATCCCTTTGTTAATGTAAGAAATAAAAGATGTTGAATAGACAAGTCAGTTTTGGGGGACAGCCCAGTGCAGAAGAATGGAGAAGCATGTGAGGACCTCCCTGGTGGTTTTGTGGCTTCATTTTTGTTGTAAGTTAATGAAGAGTTTTAGCCAGGTTGACACAGGAAGTCCAGGGAACGTTTTTAAAGGTTTTCAGCAAAGGAGTATTGCATTGGGGTGGGAAGAGGGAAGAATATGGGGTAATTTTATGGTTCACCTGGGATTCATTTTGGAGAGGAGGAAGGGGTGCAAATTAGAAAGCATTAAAAATGGATGATCTCTCTCTCAGATCTCTCTTTGCTTTTTGAATAGGGGTGAGTGGCAAAAACCAAGTGGAACAGAGTCCTCCATCCCTGACGGTCCTGGAGGGACAGAACTGCACGTTTCAATGCAATTATACAGTGAGCCTCTTTGGCAATTTAAGGTGGTACAAACAGGACACTGGGAGAGGTCTTGTTTCCCTGATAATCATGAGTTACAGTGACAGCAAAAAATCGAATGGATGGTACACAGCCACTCTGGATGCAAGTGCCAAGCACAGCTCCCTGCACATCACAACCGTCCAGCTCAGTGATCCAGCCTTCTACATCTGTGTGGTGGGCGCACTGTGCTCCCCAGGCACTTGCAGCCAGTACCCAAACCTGCACCTGGAGGTTGTCAAGGAGCATTTCTTTTAATGTCGTATGTAATTTCACAAGTGAGCTAGTACTTCTCTCTCAGACACGACTGAATTTGAACTTGAGCCTAGATGTCTATTAACATAGAGGTATCCCCACTCAACACAGAAAGTTAACTGCTATACCTGGCTATTCCCAAGGGTAAGATGCATTACTGCCCTGAAGTAGATGATAATTTTGGTCCAAAGGAAGAGGTCAGCTCTCTGTGGGGCCCAGCTACCAGTAGAAGGTCTACTGGATATTAAAGCAAAATGTTGGTGAGGCTTATAACAATATTTGATAAGGTTCCTTCCACTTGAGAGATTTTTAGTCCTCATTTAATGGCTCTCCAAGTTCTCAGAAAATTTTCTGTGGGGAGAGATCTGCCATACCTATTTACCCATCCTCCACATCAGGGCAACTTTCTAGAGGCTGCACCACCTCTTTTATTGCCTTCACCAACTGCTCCTTTGGAGGACATCACTGCTCAGACTGTTATGCCAGCATGATACTGACAGGCACAATCACTCTGAGGCAGCTGGAAAACTGTCCCAGGTTCTTCATCTATCAGTATTCTAGAACAGAGACTTAAGTGACAGAATGCCTACTTGGTATGTGTAATCCTAGGTTGACAAATTATCGTGATGCTCCTTTTGGGGACAATGAGAGCAATTTAAATATGCTTTGAGAATTAGATGAGATAAATATGTATATGAAAGGCATATATCAATTGAGAAAAACAGGAAGGATATATACTAAGGTATTAAAAATGATAAGGTCTCGGTGATGGGAATATTATATTTTTATTTTTGTACCTTTCCTTGTCTGTATTTCTAATTTTCTAGAGTTCACAGTCTCTACTTTTAAAGTCAAAATAAAAATTATTAAAAAACAAAAACTAGGGGACTTCTGGTTTCTCGTTCTGCATGTGAGGAGCTTTGAAGTCACCACCTGAACTAACAACAAGTATAAAGCTGAACTGCTTGAACAATCAACAACGGTCCTGGGATCTGTAGAGAGGAGGACAAAGGACAAACTGCTGCCTCTAAGACTGGAGAGACAGACAGCGAAGTCAGAGAGCTGCAGCTTACTGGAGCGGAGACTCAGAGCAGAAACTGCCATGGGAACCAGTGCTGGAGTTGGAAAACCTGAACTGTCATCTGTGAATTGCTGTAGGCTCAGTGGGGACAAGTCTGAGAGTTAAAAGCAGTCATAGAGGGACCCCACAATATTGTGAGATTTACCTCCAGGAGATCAACCAGGTATCCGCAGTAAATATAGAAGAAAAATCCCCTGATGCTTCTGGGGGCAGTGGTGTGGGACTATTTTGAAATGTACCAGAACTCTCTGTTCTTCTTAACAAGAGCTTCCCCATAGCAGAAACTAGTTAACCACAGCCTAACCTGCTTGGGTATTATTGGAGCCTAACTGACCCAGAGGAATAGGCACAATGAAAGGCTGAGAGCTGATCTTCAGGCCGTAGAACACTTTCCCTCCCCTCACGCCCCACCACAAGATTGCTGAGGTTTGTCTCAGCAGTTTCTCTCACTCAGTACATCATGCCTGGCTATCAAGAAAGAATCACAAGGCATACGAAAAGGTGAAAAACACAAGGTGAAGACACAGAGCAAGCATCAACCAGACATGGCAGGGATGTTGGAATTATCAGATCTGGAGTTTAAAGCAACTGACTTACTAAATGGTGTGACTTCGGACAAAATTACCTAAACTTAGAGCACATATATTTTATCATCTATAAAAACGTATACCTCATCATATAGTTGTAAGAATTAAATTAATTAAAAATTGAATGGCATTAGTAGAAGATAATTTTTCAATGAATAGTGGTTATTCTTGAATGTAGATGGGATGAAGCAGTGAAGATAATCAATACCAAAAAAACTAAGAAAATTTCGAGTATGGATTAAGACTTAACTCTCCACTCTCCTACTACTATGTCATTTTGTTATCATGGCTGGCAGTTTCCCTTTATTCCACATTGGCCTATCCCATCCGATTATTAGAAAGGACTCTAATGTCCTTCTTGTTTGTTTTCTTTATCTTATAGACATTATGCACAGAAAAATAACAATACCTTGCTTCTTGTATAATTTAATGTAAATTGTAAGAAGAATCCACACAAGCTTTATGGAGCAGGGTTCGGATATAAGATGATTATCCTGAGCTACAGTGTCAATAACTCGATTCATACACAACAGCTAATTTAGCAGGTTTTTGCATTGACAGGAGAGAAAAGAATCTTTCTAGGTTTTCCTTGAGGAGGAATGTTTTTAGTTATTCAACTTTTATAATTTGCACATGGTAGATGCTCAAGAATTTTATATAAGTAGAAAGGAAAGAGAAAAATCTAGGAGATAAACAGTAGGTGTAGGTCTCTCTCCGCATTACCTCTTCAGAAATCAGGAGGCTGTGTGAGTGTGTGCCCTGGGGCATGGATCTAATTTCTGGTTAGCTGAGGAGCTTCTCAGTTTCCTGTGACAGCAGACATGTGAATATGCATTCAGATAAACAAGTTGTTTGGCCTGGTAGTGTCTGAGGGCTCTCACACTCCAACCTGAGTCCTCATGAGCCTGGTGAATGGAAAAATGGGGAAGTCCTTGGGAGTTTCATGCCTGGTTCTCTTTTGGTAGCTGTGCTGAGTTGGCGGGCTTTGAAGATATGAATAAAAAGAGTGGATCCTACTAATCTGTATAAATCTGAAAGTTATAGAAGGGTGGTTAGAGTTACCAGGCTCACCTGGGTGGATTGTGAAAAGGAAACTCTTTCAAAAAATAATCAGCCATTAATAAATGACTTTGTCTGTGGTTCTCTGTTTCAACAGGAGTGAGCAGCCCATATACATTGGACCAGAGTCCTTCATTCCTGTGTATCCAGGAGAGAGCACATACTGTTCTTAGTTGTACTTCTCAAAAGAAAACAGTTTTCAACTTCCATTGGTTCAGACAGAAGCCTGGGAAAGGACTTGTATCTTTGACTTTAATTCAATCAAGCCAGAAAGAGCAGGCAGACTAGAATTTTAAAGAACTTCTTGGAAAAGAGAAGTTTTACAGTGTTTTGCACATCTCAGACTCCCACCCTGGAGATTCAGCCACCTACTTTTGTGCTTTGCGGCAGTGCTCTCCTAGCACCTGCAGCCTGTCCCACAACTGGCAGCTGGGCCTCTTGACGGGGTTCTAGCCTTAAGGGTGGGGTGAAGGTGTTTTCTTTATCTACAGAGGGAATTTTCTTAAAATCTCTGTCTCCAAACAGAAATTAAGGATAATATACCACTCCTTTATGTGATGAATCCGAATTTATACTGAATTAAATTTCCTTTTGTTACTACTGAATGTTCATTCCTCAGTGCAGACTGTGCTCATCTTGGGCCTGTTAGCTCAGATTCCTTCCACTGTCTACCCTTTAGGTCAGAGGGCAGACCCCTTTGTGCTCAGGCTCCCAGTCCAGGAAGCAAGTTTTCACCATGTTGTACCCTCACAAGTAGTGTTTTGCTCATTGGTTCATGGTCTTCATGATATTTTCTGTATCTGTGTACCACTTATACCATTATTTACTAATTTAATATTAAGTTGGTTTTTATGTTAAATAGACTTTAAAAATGACTACGCAGGGGCTTCCCTGGTGGCGCAGTGGTTGAGAGTCCGCCTGCCGATGCAGGGGACACGGGTTCGTTCCCCGGTCCGGGAGGATCCCACATGCCGTGGAGCGGCTGGGCCCGTGAGCCATGGCCGCTGAGCCTGTGCGTCTGGATCCTGTGCTCCGCAACGGGAGAGGGCACAACAGTGAGAGGCCCGCATACCACAAAAAAAAAAAAAAAAAAAAAAAAAAAAATTACTATGCAAAAAAGTTATCCTTGTTTTTATGCATACTGTGTGTGTAACCATGTATTTATTTGATGTCTATTACAAATTAAAATAACACCACATATGTAACAATTAAAATTTTCATCTATGTACTGCCTACCATGACCTCCTGCATCAATCACATTTTAAGAATTACTGATTCAGCCCATGCCCTTCATTTAATAGGCTAAAAGAATTTGGATGAGTAGTATTTGAATGGCCTACTTAAAGCATGACTTATGGCAAAATGGAAGCTGGGAGCAGAACCCAGATACTCTGACCTCTCGTCAATTGCTTCTTCCAATAAAGAAGCAAAATAGGATCCAGAGTGTGAAGGAAAGAGTCTTGTATTTTAAAGTTAAGTTAAATTAAAATTGTATTATTTAATTATACATATTAATTTTAAATAAAGTAGAAGATATAAACATGCTTAAAAATAGAACATTCCCAGAACTTCATGACCTAAAAATTATAACTATTACTAGTTTTCAAATTTTTTAGCTCACATATTATACAGCTAAATTTTCCATGAAAGGGGATTATAATGTACTTGGTATTTATTAACATATTTGTTTTTCTCAACATGTATTGTAGGTGTTGTCATGCCAGGAAACATGTTTTAAGGGCATAATTTTAACTGATTGCCTAGTTTCCATTATTTAGATGTATTTCTAGAAATGAATCACTTTTTAGATTTTTTCCAATTATCCAGCATTATAGACAATATTTTTATGAACATCATTAAAGCTGTAGTTTCAGTGGAAGTGAAATTGCTTGGTTAAGGGAAAACACATGACACCGAATGTCTGGTTTCCATGAAGAAATTTTTCACCAAGCCATGGCTTCAACAGCAACATATGAGGCTGCTGATTTTCCAGTACTATACCAAGTATGGATATGATTATTTTCAATTAGTTTCCATTTTACTAAGTGAAAATTTTCACAGTGTTTTAATTTTCTTTTATTTTAATTTCTTTTATTTATTTCTTTATTTTAATTTTTTGTCATTGCACATTTGTCATTAAAAAAATAAATAAAATAAGATTAGAAAACACAGAACAAGAACTCATATCCTTTCATAAAATAAGATAATATTAAACAAAATTTGAAAAACACTGTTCTGATCCAGGTTACCTTCTAGGTGGTCTCTTTTCTCTCCAGGCAATGTGTTACCCACAGTTTTGATATTCAACATGTGGACCAGCAATATTGGAACTTGTGCAGAATCCCAGGCTCTATTCCAGACTCACTGAGTTTGACTCTTCATTTTAACAAATCCCCAGGTGATTCATTCACTTTGAAGTTTGAGGAGCACTAATCTAACTGGTAGCAAGAGTGATTTTTTTAAGTGTAAATCAAAAGTTGTTGCTACTTGCCTAAATGCTGCAGTGGATTTCTAATGCTCCTAGAGTAAAATACAAACTCTTGGTTGTGATATACAAGATTCTGCATAATTTGAATCTCACCTGGCCCTTCAATCTCAGCTCTCAACTCTCTTTCTTTCCCTGACTCTGTGCAGCCACAAAACTGATCTTCTTTCAATTTTCTAAACTTGTCGTGTCCTGTCCCACATTGGGTCTTATTCTTTCATGCATCTGCAATTTTCTTCCCCCTAATCTTGGTGAGCCTGACTCATTTTCATCCTTCAGGTCTCAGCTCTGATATCGCTACTGTAGAGAAAAGTATCTGACTTCTGCTGATCTTCCTAACTAATGTAGCCGTCCGTAAACCTCTTCTTAATTCTATCACAACACCCTGGTCATTTCCTTTATGGTAGTAACCATAATGTGCAGTTATATTGTTGACACTTACATGTCAATGTGTTCATTGCTTATAACTCCAATTAGAGTAGAAGTACTATGAGGTCAGTGATGTTGTTTGTTTTGCTCACGGCTTTATGTTTAGTGCCTAGAATAGTGACTGGCCCATAGTAGTCAGTTGAGAAATATCTACTGAATAAATGTTGCTTGGCCCTTCTCTGTTTTTTTCCCTTTTTCCTTCCTGTCATTCCCACCCTTGTAACTCTCAACTCTGTGTATGTTCTCCTTGCTTGGTATGTGGTACAATTCAGTTCTCTCTGGCCCTTACCTGCAGACTCAGATTCTGGCCTTTTTTTGGCTCAGTGGGCTCTGTTAAATAATTAGATCCACTCAGGGTCTCAGCCTGTCCTCAACAGACCTCACTTTGTCAGGTGTAATTTCAATGAACTGGGTCAACTTGAAGGCTAGTAACCCCACAGTGAAATATCTAAGAGAAAAAATAAGACATGTCCAAAAGACTTTGGAAAATATAAAAGGAACTTGAAGTCAAATAATTATGAGCACATGTCAAAGTTTGATTTCAAATTACTACGCAAGAAAGTCTCCTTAGGGAGCATATTCAAATAATTAGCCTTAGTAGAAACGTTTTATAGGAGACTAGATTTTTTAAAAATAAATTTTATTTATTATTTATGGCTGCGTTGGGTCTTCACTGCTGCGCGCGGGTTTTCTCTAGTTGCGTCGAGCGGGGGCTACTCTTCATTGCGGCGCGTGGGCTTCTCACTGCAGTGGCTTCTCTTGTTGCAGAGCGTGGGCTCTAGGCGTGTGGGCTTTGGTAGTTGCATCAGGTGGACTCAGTAGTTGTGGCTCACGGGCTCTAGAGCGCAGGCTCAGTAGTCGTGGCTCGTGGGCTTAGTTGCTCCGTGGCATGTGGGATCTTCCCAGACCAGGGCTTGAAACTGTGTCCCCTGCATTGGCAGGCGGATTCTTAACAGCTGTGCCACCAGGGAAGTCCCCGATCCAGTTTGGAATTCATTGTTAAGCTTAACTAGAATCATCATTACTTCACTTTGGTTAAGCTATATGAGCAGTGTCATTCGTGAAGCATAATTCAGGATGCTCAGACATTAGAAGCATATATGTTTGTACCAGTCATACTGAAACAAAGTTGTGCTGATTTATAGGTTTGTACACATACAGGGATGGTAATCCATGTTGAGCAGCTTCCATTGATGGTGTCAAGCACAGCAGAATAGTCCAGGACAAGCCATATTCATATGAGTTTTTCTGTTTTCACAGACCATATAGTTGTTCTGATAGGCTGCAGTGCTGGGTCTAGCATACAAAGATGGCATTAATCCCCCTCCCGGACACAAACACAAACCTTCCAGGGTCTAAGTTTCTCCCTTCCTTGGTACCAGGGCTGTTGCTCTTTTTCCACCACCACAAAACTGGTGTGACCATTCTGGTCACTATAACTTTGTCATTTTTTCTAGTCATTTCCTAATCACACTCAAAACTTTTGTATAGGAGGATAAAGAACAAGAAGGACAAGGGCATTTTCATGCCATTTACAGAGACCAATTATATTCACCACCTTGGGCCTGCTGGGCCACTGTAAGGAATTTTTAGAATGGTGTACTCAAATAAATCGTAGTTATCTTCATGATCTAGGACCACATTTATCCAATGATAAATCATGATCATGGATAATCATTTATCCATGATCTAGGACCAGCCATTTATTCTAGATGGCTATACAAGAATGAAATTTTAATGCCATTTTGACTGGGCTACTACCAGTAAGGTGTGTTAACCAAGCTGGTCAGAGGTTCACCCTTCAGGGAAAGAAAGAATCATTATGCTTTCCACTTCTGGCAAGTTGGAATAGGTGTATTTTTTTCTACTCAACCTGTTAAGTACAGCTAAAACCCTGGACCACGTGTAAAAACAAAACATAAGAATTTGGAGAGAAGAAGCTAGACTAGCTAGGAACTTGGGGCCTGACGAATGATAGAGAAGTGAGTTCCCTGAGTTTTCTTTTGCCTCATATAACCCAAGTGAGTCCTGGAGAAGCCAGGAACCTGGAAATGCCAACAGGTGCAGACAAAAAAGGCTATGGAAAGTCTTCTCTCTAGCCAAAGGACCAGGAAGAGGACAGCCTAGAAAGATATAAAACTTTAAGACATTAATCAGCACACTCTGGCCAAACACCACAGAAAGGTATGCAACAACCAAGCAAATATTTAAGAAAAAGGTAACCGAAACCTGGTAGGGAAGCTTTGTGGTATTGTAACTTAACGCTTGCTTCATCTTTTCATCACTGGATCCATGACAGTTTATAGATGGTCGCCTGCTTTCCCAGTGTGGGTTCCTGGTGGTGGAGGGAGCAGAGCACTTTGTCATCAAAGAATAAAACTTGATTGCTTTGACCTGTTGGGGGGCTCATGAAGGACTAAGGCAAAGGGCTTGTCTATAGTTCACATAACTCAGAACTCTCTCAGGGCAGAGAAGTTGTTACACAGAGAATATTTTCTAAGAAAAAGTTCACTAGAGGGATTCAACAGTAGATTTGAATAGGCAGGAGAAAGAACTTGAAGACAGGTCAACTGAAATTATCCAGTCAGAGAGCAGAAAGAAAGAAGAATGAAGAAAAATGAATAGAGCCTAAGAGACCTGTGAGACATTGTCAAATTTACTGACAGAAGTATAATAGGATTCCAGGATGAGGAGAAAGTGAGAAACGGTTGTGTGATTTCTGTCCAAGGCAATGTTCTCTTAGAGAAAAGGATTTCATTATTAGCATCTTCTCCCTCATCCTACTTCCTACACAGTTGTAGGTGGGAATGGGAAGGACATGACCAGTCCATCTTTGATGGATACTGTTTACCTGATTCTCAAGCAGAAATGGACCTGCTGCATTGCTGGTCTCTAGCCCCCAGCTTCTACAAGGACATGAGGCATGTGGTGAAACAAGAAGAAACAGTAGTTGTCTGTGCTTGTTTCTCTGTTAGACCCAATTACGCTTCTTGCACAGACAGTCCTCTGATAAATCTGGTTTTCTGGTTAAGGTAGGATGGAAAGACAGAGAGAGGGATACCAGACCCATAACTTTGGAGATTAATTCGTAGAGGCCAGTGCTGTGTACAAGATGAGGAAATAAGAGGAATTAGACACATGAACAGGTGCCTTGGATTTTATTTACACTCTAGGCACTGAAGGCAGTTCCATCTGCTATTCCCAGCCCAAGTAAGCACTGTTTCCACACAGATGTGCCGTTGGTGCAAAATGGAATGAAGAATCCTGATCTCTTCTAGTCCTTGACCTTGTTAAAAATACTCCCAGGTTGTGAGTTGGAAACATGTTTCATCAGTCAGGTTTTAGGCCATTGTGTCTTCAAAGGATTCTTCTGAATTAGAATAGATTTCTTTAAAAATTGGAGGTGGAGAAATGAGATAGGAGGTGTGTGGCCTGATGTGGAGAACAGCTACACAATATTAAATTCTCCTTGAATCACAAGAGCTTCACCCAGACTTCTATCATATCATAGAATACTTCAGGACTGGTTTTTTAGTGTGAGGGACTGGTCATTTGATATAACTGCTTTTGCTCACACAAGCATTGCCATTTGATGTAAAACACATACACATACACATCAAGCTCTCCCCACACACATTGACTTGGACCATATGCTTCTCAAATTTTTAATTTTACTAAAGTGTCAGATTTTTACTTTCATCGTTCACATAATAAGGATCTATGTTTTGAATATTTCTTTGATCACTGTCTTGAGTCCACAAGATGGCAGTGTCTTCTCAGAGACTCTGAGGAAAGCTCTTATGTATTCCTCCGTGTGTGTGTGTGTGTGTGTGTGTGTGTGTGTGTGAGAGAGAGAGAGAGAGAGAGAGAGAGGGAGAGGGAGAGGGAGAGGGAGAGAGGTATATGAGAGGAGGAGCTCGGTGGTGTAGCAGGGGTGGTGAAAAGAATCTCTTTTTTTCACTGGTAGAACAGATTATTTTTATGATTCCTAAGGCAGAAGAATTAGAAATGTCTGAGTTCAACTCATTTTTTTTTTTTTTTTTTTTTTTTTAGGGTTTAAAATTTGAATCCTCAGTGAACCAGGGGAGGAAAGAATGATGAAATCCTCAAGAGTTTTACTAGTGATCCTGCGGCTTCAGTTAACATGTGAGTTTGGGGCATTTCTATGGGAACATAAAGTAAAGTATTTGGAGTCATTCTCTATTGAAGGCCCATGGATAGAAACATGAATGTTATTTGCCTTAAATAGGGAAGGTAGAGGTGGGAGGCCTGTGAAAAGATAACTTAAATTCTGCAGAGGAAGCATCCATTACCCAGCCAGTCTTCTTCAACGGACCATTCGTTGTCTCTTTGCACAGGGATGAGGAGCCAGTAGAAGGGAGCCGAGCAGAGTCCTGCATCTCTGCACGTTCCAGAGGGAGCCATCGCCTCTCTCAACTGCACTTATACTGACAGTGATTCTCAGTACTTCTTGTGGTACAGACAGTACCCCAGCAAAGGCCCCGAGTTGCTCCTGTACAGATATGGATACTTGAATAATGACAAAGAGGAAGGAAGATTTACAGCCCAGGTCAATAAAGCCAACAAGTATGTCTCCCTGCTCATCAGAGACTCCCAGCCCAACGACTCAGCCACCTACCTCGGTGCAGTGAGCACTCAGTGCTCCCCAGGCACCTGCAGTCTGTACCCAAACCTGATGGGGCCCCAGCAATGCCTGATGTAGAGCTTAGGCTGCAGAGCACAGCAATTCTGTTTTCTTTCTAGATGAAAATGAGAATTAAGGGTTAACAGAGGGAAATATTTTTATAATTCTGAAAATAATTGACCCTAAAGGGAAATTAAAGACACAATTCGGTCTGAATGAGTGAAATATTTTCCAGTCTTCTCTTTGTACTCTAGTTTTTTTTATTTTTATTTTTTTTTTTTGC
>RJWK010018284.1:0-33479 GCA_004363435.1 Platanista minor | reverse complement strand
ACTATATTTGAGTATGTGTTTTTTCTTTTTTTTTTTTTTACGCCGGCCTCTCACTGCTGTGGCCTCTCCCGTTGCGGAGCACAGGCTCCAGACGCGCAGGCTCAGCAGCCATGGCTCACGGGCCCAGCCGCTCCGCGGCATGTGGGATCTTCCCGGACCGGGGCACGAACCCATGTCCCCTGCATCGGCAGGCGGACTCTCAACCACTGTGCCACCAGGGAAGACTTTTAATTCATTTTTAAAAGTCTCGGTATCTGAATCTCCCTGTGGTTCTTTCCGTGTTTTTCTTTTCCTCCTCTTCACCTTTATTCTCATCTCTTTCTTTGATTTGAATTTTCTCTATAGAAATGACTAATTTGGCTAAACAAATGTTTATTGGACACCGACTACATGCAAAACACTATGGTGGTTCTACAACATTTAAAAAGTGAAAACCTAAGAGTGACATAAAATGGGATGAACGAAATGTGTGATGAATGTGTGATGTGTGTATGATGTACGTGTGTGGGCATGTGTAAGAGATAGTTTGTACTGTTGGTCATTTAGATGGGACAAAAAAGGAAATTTCTTATCTTATTGCTGTCCTAGCTTTATGATAAACTTTTAGCAGATGTAGATTCCAGAATAAAATGCAAGCATGTGTCGGCTAGGACAGATTGTATAATGAAGTGTAGAAAAAGTCTTTGGGTCCCAAGTGTTTATGGGGACATTTGTTTAAAATGAGGAAGGAGCCAAGCTGGAGATACATACCTGCATGATACTTAAATGCCACTAGATTCCTCTAAGGGTGGCCTTCACGATTATTCTAGTTGTGCATATGATGTCATAATATTCAACGATGGTAGATTTCCCAAGTATAGAGGACCAATTCATGCAAATAAAGGCATTCAAATGTAGAGTCTTTGACTTATATGTTTATAACTCAGCTTTTGATTTGTGGTCCTTTAGATGTATTTTCTCACAATAGTAAATAGAGTCTAGATTTACCGACTATGCAGTAATAATTTCAGAAAAAATTACATTCAACCAGACTGCTTAAACCAGAAGTGAAGTATTTGGGCTTTAAGGTATTTCATCATGCTAAGTCAAAAATTGTAGAATACTCAAAAGAGTTGCTGTAGGAAACAGCTCACCATCGGCAGAGGGAGGATCTGTTTTCTGAGATCTCACGGTGATGCTAGAAGCCTGGGACAGATCAGTGCCGGTTCTCCACACCCGCACGTCCACAGAGCCTGTGCTCTCGTCCACAGGGTACTCGACATCACCAAAGTAGAGGATGGGTTCTGTTAAGAAGGAAACAGAAACCATTTCTGTTACGTTTACTTTTCCACATCAAACTGTACGATGAAATTCCAAAGAACAGTTTGCTTCATCTTATCGACTTCCTTATACCATCATTTTTCTTTCCTTTTAGCAAGATAACATCTCTTTAATCTCTAGACTTACACAGTTTTCAGATCAAAATGTCTCTGTTGAAAAACAAAAAAAAATATGGTAAAGTGTCTAATGGAACTTTTTTTTATTGCTTATTTTTGTTGTTGTTGTTGTTGTTTTGCTGTGTTTTGTTTTGACAGTGCTGCACGGCTTGTGGTATCTTAGTTCCCTGAACAGGGACTGAACCCATGCCACGGCAGTGGAAGCACCGAGTGGATCACCAGGGAATTCCCTCTAATGGAGCAGCCTTATCTTGAGGCATGTGAGTTACTTTGTCCCCTGTATGTGGGGTTATAAATGGCTCCTAAATGTACTTCCTAAAAGTTTAGCTGGTAAAATAGCAGCAAAATGAAACAAAACACATAAAGCTGAAATTTTATGAATTTGGCCCGAGGGCTCATTTTACTGTCTCCTACGGGGTCATCACTCTGGAGACCATTTGCATAACAACATCTTCTAGTCCATCAGTCCACTGTCTTTGGGCCTCTTATAACCCCTAGAGAGTTAGCCCCTATTGGCATAACTAGACTACGTACGATTGGCATAACTAGAATATATATGATTATGGGTCCTGAAGACTTTAGGACATGATAGTAGGTTACCTATAGGGTTTTGGGGGTACTCTATACTATCTGAGGTTCTACTAGAGAAATAATCTCATACCAAGGGGCTTACATTTGTTTTAAATGTGTGTGAAAATCATGTGACTTAGGCCCTTAAAACAGGACACATACTTTGGAGACTTTGTATTTTTCTCCAGGATTGGCCACGAATTGATCTAACCATCATTCCCTGTCTGATTCCACCCGTGACCAGCAGTTTACCTTGTGAGACAGCTGCCAGAGTCTGAGGGATAGCAGTTAGCTGACTAATGAAGAAAGCTGGGAAATGATTTGTGAGCTTTTAAAAAAAATCCCCAAAACTTATTTTGAAATATTTATAGGCTTGTGGGAAATTGCAGAAATAGTAAATGGAGTGTATACTTTGCCTATTGTGAGCTTATCAACAAAGATAAATTAACTGAGTATATTCATGTGATAGGCAAATAGTCCCTTGACTTGAGACATTTTAGTCATCTGTGTGTGGTTTTATAAGACTCCAAAGATCTAAGTCTAAAAGGTCATGCAACTCACATCAATGTTCCCTAAAACACAAGGTCATTCAAGAGATGACTATCACATTTCAGAGCATTTAATTGAATTACCAAACGCAAAAATGAAACAAAACCCTACAATTATGGCTCACAACCACAGGAAACCCATTTTGTGCACTGCTCAAGTTGAGTAAGGATTCTTTATTTTCCTTCCCTCAAATAAATTATCTTTATTGAAACTGGAAAATTGTGTTTTCTTTGTTTCTTCATATGCGAGCATGATAAAAAGCACAGAGCTCCCTGAACTCTTGAATAATACAAAACCAACCTTGGAAATTTTGCCTGCATATTTTGGTTCACGGGGTGATAAATCTGCCTACAGCATACTTTCACCTCCTCTCATCCCTTCAGCCTGGACAGTGCTAGGGCCTGTGAGTGGATGTATACAGATGAAGGTATTATCTTATTAACCTCAGCCAAGGTGGACCTCAGATACAAGCCAAAAAATTCCTTACATTTCTCACGCTGAGTAGGGGGCAAAGATGAAGACAAAACCCTGAAAATGCTTATTTTGACCAGACGGCCACACCAAGCACATCTGTGTGTCTTTTAAAAGGCTTTTGTAATTATTGCAGAGGCCTGATCATCTGCATCCAGTGAGTGATCTAAGCCTCTTCACATTCCTGGCAAACCACATCATTGTACAGATTAGATTTGAGTTATGGAAGATATCTGTGAAATGCAGTAAGGGAGGTGCCCTATTTAATAGTGACACCTCCCATATTCCTGTCTCTCTACTCCTCCCAGATGCATACTAGAGGTGGAACAGACTAAAATCATGTGAGTGAATATGACCATTAATCACCAAATGGGCTACACAGAGACCAAATTTTGTTCTGCATGTGTGTGTTCAGACTCACTCTGTCAACTGTAGATCAAGTGTTTTGATGTTACAGCTTAATGTGCAGCTCATATAAGAAAAAAAAAGAGTTCTATGTATTCAATAGTACTCTGAAAATTTTTATCCAAGTTGTCATTAAGAGTGAAGAGTAATGATAATAGTTACCACGTGTAGAACATTTATTATGTGTCTGACATATGTGCTTTATGCCTGTGTGTGTGTGAGAGAGAGAACGAGAGAGAGGAAGGGAGAGAGAGACAGAGGTGGGAGGTCACAGCACATGTAACAATGCAATAAATAATAAGATTTATGGGAATGATGCAAACAATATATCATATCGCCATTGTATAGTGTGTGGTTACCTCCAGCAGAAAGGAAGAGGGGGAATGGAAAAAGGGTTTTAATCCTTAACCTCTCAATTTTACCACTGCAGCTAATAGAACGCATTAGGAAAGATATTTCTCTCCTTAAGATTGATTTTTTGCCTATCTGTAGATTTAAGTTATTTATGTACTTTCTCTCCCTCTCTGTGCTCTATTCATGATCACTGGAAAATTAGTCTATTAATCAATTGCAGTCACTGCAGTTAAAGTATAACGTGACTCTGATGAAATTAAAACACATTTTAATAGTTTTTATTCATTGTCGTTAACTGCCTAGTTTCTTACATCATGAATAAAAAGAAATGGTGTGGCATTAGCACCTCTGTATCTTTTCAGTGTGACTGAATGAGAACTGAAAAGAATAATCATTATTGTTATTTCAGTTTCTCAATACCTTGTCATAAGTCTCGAAAACTTATATATTATTTATAATTATTACCATTTGTACAGAATCTTATGTAATGTGAACAACTTAAAAATCCTTCAAGCAGTGAGTTGAGTTATAGGTAATTGCTCAAGATAATTGGCCAGAGTTTCCTTGACCATTTTAATGTGTAGGTAATAAACTAGTGAAAGGAAGAGAAAGATAAATGGATGAAACTGTCAACAGTTAAAGGATACCTATGCAAAATTCAGAAGAATTGCTTGTTCTTGCAAATTATTATTATTTATGAATAAGATTTTAACTCACCTCTCTTTGGTAAGATGCTTATTTGTTTGTTTTTATCTAGGAGCTTGGTTTCTCTTAAAAGTTAAGTAAACTGTAGACCTTTGTCTATTAGTTTTGTAAATATCCATATTACAACTTCAAGTAGATCAGAAAGAAAAAAAACTATTTAATTGTGTAATCAGATCTTAAATACACACCATGCCTTGTAAGTTCACAATCTTAATAGAGAAAACAGTCAGTGGCTAGTATTACTACCTGGAATGAGAAAATATCAAATGAAGTCATGTAGCCCACACCCACAAAATACCATAAAACAGTCATTGGTCACCACTCCACCAACCACAGGTGACACGGCAGAATGCAGGTTTATTCCCCCAGCAGAGGAAAGAGAAGTTATATACAAATAGTGTGAGGGAAGCACAAGGGAGGTTTTTAAATTGGCCACGTGAAATAGTGCGAAATTCTTAAGGGAAGCCAAACTCTACTCTGGATCCTTTATGGTGTTAATACTTTTAAAGAAAGGGCACAGATCAAGGCATTGCCTACAGAAGAGTCTGTTTTAGTTCATTAAACATTAATATGCTTTTCAAGGTTGGGAATACTTTCAATACAAACAACACAGATAGGATCATGTCTATTTCTTGCAAACATAGTTGATGAGGAGGCTTGGCAAGCCGTACAACACACACACCTGCAATGAAGACAAAGGGAAAATCATTTAAGCTTTTCCCCACAGGGAAAAAGTGAACTTTTTTCCTTTGCTGAGTCTGTGGTGTCTAGATTGATGTTTACAATTACTTTGTGTCTCATGAGATGAAAGGAAGAGGTGCCAGTAGTAATTGCTATCTGGAGCCAAATCTTATTTACTCACGTGTACCTGGAACATTGGTCAAGTAGGCTTTGTAGCTCTAAGATGTTTGCTTAGAATTGAATAATAATAATAAAAAAAAAACAACTTCTACGCCATCTTTTGGTTCAGTGCTGAAAATAATACAAAGGAACCTCCCTAAATTATTTCCAATTCAGATCTCTCTTCTGAGTTTTGGACCTTGATAACTGGCTGCCTACACAACCCCATGCTGTGGGCACCTCAAGGTAAACTCTCAAACAGAGGCAGTAGAGTCACTACCACTGCCCACCCCCTGGTTTCTCTCTGTGTCACTGCCACTGCCTTAGATGCAGCCAGCATCACCTTCCATTGAACTCTCCCAACAGCAACTTAGCTAGGCTCTTAACCAGAGGCCATCCTCCAAAGCAAATCTCATCATGGCAATCCCTTTGCTGAAAGCCTTTCAATGTTTCAACGCTCTTAGGTTGCTAACAGACTTTTTAACATTGGTTAAAAACACTGGTTTGTAAAACACTAAACCTTTGGTCTCAGTTTGCCTTTTAAATCTCATTTTGGACTCCTTTCTACCCCAAAATCCAGTGTCTTGAAGGTCTTAAATGTGGCGCTCCCAGGCTTTGCTATACCACTGCCGTTGCTTTGAACACTCCCTCCCCCTCACAGGATCACTCCGGCTCCTTTCAGGTTTCAGTTGTTTTTTATTTTTCTTTTTTGGACACACCACGCGGCTTGTGGGATCTTAGTTCTCTGACCAGGGATTGAACCCAGACTCCCTGCAATGGAAGCGCGGAGTCCTAAACCACTGGACGCCAGGGAATTCGGGTTTCAGTAGAAGTCACTTGTGCTGGGGAGCACCCTGTCTTCCCTCATCAACCCTGCCCCCCTCCCCAGTCACCTCAGGCTTGTATCCCTCACTGTCTCTGAGCTTTCTAAGGGGAGGAATTAAGCCTCCTTCACTCACTGATGTTTTCCTAACACTTAGTGTAATCAATGTCTGGCCATAGGTGCTCAATTAATGTTTGTGGAGGTAATGAACATCATGTAAAATAGGATCACTGATTTGCCAGAGCAAATGAATAAATATGTCTTGGTGGTGGGTGAGTTAGAAGACAACCATCCTTAGCATCAGGCAGTGGGAGTTACAGAGCCTCAGAAGGAGGATGAAGTGCTTGTCTTTGCAGTAAAATGACTGTGGAGGGCTGACCTTTGAACCTGGAGTAGGTCCACAGGGGCAAGGGAAGCCCACCACAATGAACTCCAAGTGAAGGGTTTTTTTTTTTTTTTTTTTTACTTTCACTTTTTAAATACTTTGCCTCCAGGCATTTCCAAGTTGGATGTGCATTAGAATCAGCCAAGGAGATTTAAAGATACATATGCTTGTTCTCACCTCCAATTTATCGAATCATAATTTCCCATGGGTTCCCCTAGGCACCAGTGTTTTCTCTTTTTCTTTTTTCTTTCTTTCTTTCTTTCTCTCTTCCTTTCTTGATTTCTTTCTTTTTTCCTTCCTTCCTTTCTTACTTTCTTTCTTTTTTTAAGTTGACTATATTTTTTAGAGTAGTTTTCAGTTCAGAATTGTTTTCAGAGCAAAGCTGAGCAGAAGGTACAGAGATCTACCATATACTCCCAGCCCCACCTATGTATCTCACCAGTGTTTTTGAAAACCTCTACAGGTCTCAGCAACCTTCAGGCTGCTTTAGCTCATGTCAGTGTCTTTAGCAAATAATAAGTAATGGTTAGATACCACACTAATTGTTTTGATTTCAGTATCTTACTTCATCCTTACAGCCACCCTATGAGGTACGTACTATATTAGTCCTCTTTTCACAGATAAGGAAACTAGGGATTAGGGAGATTAAGAGATTTGCCCAAAGTCACACATCAGGGAAATGGTGGATTAGGATCCATACCTAGATAAAGTGTGTGCCCTTAACTAAGCTAACTAACCTTAACTAAGGCAACCATAATACAAAAGGTTGTCACAAGATTTTAATGAACATAACTTTTACCCTGAATTCAATGTATGGAGGCTTATCGTATAGAAATGCTAACATAAGTGTACAAAGATACATACACAAGTATGTTGTACTTCATTTGTACTAAGGCACAATTGAAAACAAGCCCAAAATCCCTCAGAAGGGGACAGGTTGAATTACAGTTCATTCAGAAAATGAAACACCAGGCTATGAAGCTGATTTTTGTTCTTTCCTTTTTTTAAGGTAGAAAAGCTAGTGAAGACATTGACGTCTGGTTAAAGACAGTTTTGTGATTTTACACCCTCTACTTGGCTTCATCAGCAGCAATAATAGATTATAAATTAAAGATAGCATGCCATTTCTTTTTGGTAGCTTTGAAGACTTTCCCTTTGTCATTATTATGCTTGATAAGGAAAGGGAGAGCTATGCTCAAAACAAGATAAGCATCTCTGTGAACTAAAAATGTAACAGAACAACAGGACATCATAGTGGTGAGTGGAGCCCAAAGCGAATGGTTCTGCTGGCCTCTTAAGTCTGCACAAAGGCTGTGAATCAACACTGGAGTCATAGAAACCAAAGGAAAACAGAACTCAAGAGTGAGGGCAAAATAAACATATTTTCAGCCCTTAAAGATGAAAAGGTTTTCTTACCTATAGATGCACACTGAGAACTTGCTAAAAACACAGAAGAAAAGTAAAATCAAATGGAGGAACTGGATGCAAGACACTTGGCTGAGCAATCAATAATATATGCTGGTAAATCCAGCTATTGATTGCAAGCATAAACAATCATCGTAACTGATATTTTCCACTTAATGCTGAAACTGAAACTTGAGACAACAGAGAGGAAGTTATAAACAGATGAATTCAGTGGGTGTCTAAACTATTCCATGTCCTTGTCTTTTTCAAGAGAGTAAACTTTGTTAGGCAGATAGTAAAGTATCTTCATTAAAATTACGAGTCGCCACCAAAAGGACAGAAACCAGTAGAAAATAAAATTCACAAAGGATACGGAAAACTTTCTTGGCATAACAAGAAGCTGTGAGGGAGGGAAAAAAAAATAAAGGAAAAATCCATATGCAGAAACCCCAAATAAAAAATATATTGCCATAACTAGAATAAGGCAAACTGCTTAACTTTTCTTATTTAAAACAGCCGGGCTGGATTAAAAAACAAAAAGACAAACAGACATAAAAAAGTAGCTGTAAACAAAATTCGAGGAAAATATGAAAACTATAAGGATGTAAGAAGGCTATGTTAAGCCAACAGGAAAAAAGCAAGGCAGTGTAGCAACATTAACAAAAGTCCAAATACAATTTAAAGCAAATTCATTAATACAGAGGAATTCTACATAATACAAAACAACCGCCAACCAAGATTATCTGACATTCTTGAATTTGTATTGAAATATATAAAGCAAAAATTGACGATTATAGGAAAATATTGATTAATCTAAGATTTTAGCGGGTTTTTTAAAATCTTACAATGCTCAGAAAATGACAGATGAGGCAAAATAATTTAGTAGGAATATTAAAAAAAATCACAACATAACCTTTGTCTAAAGCATGTATGTATCCCTGCCCCCCAAAACAAAACATTGGTATCCAAAATAAATTAAAACTTTTATAAATCTACAACAAAAATTTTAACAGCAAATGGAAAAATGGAAAAATTATATAAACATTCAAATCTCAGGAGAGAAAACTTTCACTGGTATATGTAAATAATCTTAAAATGAGATATTATTTAATATTCATAAGATTAGCAAAACCCAAATAGTTCAACAATGTGTGGAAACAGACATTCTCAGATGCTTCTGGTAGAAAGGCAATTGATTCAATCACTTTGGAGAGATTTGGCAATATCTGGTAGCATTGAACTTGCACGTGCAGCCTGACCCATCAATTCTATCTTTAGGTATACACCCTAGAAAAGTTCCGTACATGCGTATTCAGGAATATTTCCAAATATGTTTAGTGCAACTTTATGTATACATGCAAAACCCGATGTCAGTAGGGCAGTAGGGGAATGGATAATTAGCACTCATCTAAATTCATCAGAATAACCAGATCTTGGAAACACGATGCTGATTTAAAAAAAAAAAAGCAAGTTGAAATAGATATTTATCCAATTTACGACCATTGCTACTTTGGAGGACCATGGTATTTGAATGGTACTAGAAGGAAACTTATGTTTTATGTCTAGTGTTTGATTCCTTTAAAGGACCTGAGGCAACTATGAAAAATGGAACCCTGGTTAATTTTAGATAGAGCACACATTATGCTGTATTATTTTTGTACATTTCTGTAAAGAAAAAAATTTTTACATGGTAGTTATAGAATGGTACACATAAAATAATTCAGGGTGCTCATACACATATTATTGATGCACAGAAAAATAAGAAAGAATATATATCAAATTGCTAACTGGTTATTTCTTAGAGATGGGATTATGAGGAAATTTTACCTCCTTTGCTGCACATTTCTTCCACACACGAATTTGCTATATATTTTACTTTTTTTCCCCAAGTAGCATCTATTACGTTTGTAAATAGGAAGGAAAAAACTTAGATTAACTTCCTTCTATGAATAACATCTTGTAAAAAATTAGTTTTAAATAATTTTGACTGGGCCTTTCCCTACTTTTCTTTCAAAAAATATGTAAACACACATTCTTAAGAAAGACCTAATCTTTAGTCTCTAAAAAGCACTTTCAAAATTCTTGTTGAAAAAAAAAGGTCAAATATATGTTTGAGTATATATCAGTTTAAAAGCATGTTTTGACATTTCTTTTCCTTGCCAACTATAATTTTCTCCGAAAGAATAAAGAAAAGTCAGGACATGTCTAAAATGCTTATAACTTAAGGACTGACTCTTCCCAAGATTTCAGCTGAGAATATGTGGTGAGCCTTTCTCCAAAAAAGATACTGTAATCAAAGATTCTACTGTCAATCTAGTTTCACTCCAAAACTCTGATTTTGTCTTTTTCAGGGTCGATACAAGTTTAAAATAAAATTTAAATGTTAAGGTCATCAGAGTTTTCCACCATCCAGTAGCATTTGAAGAAGGCTTCCTGAATATTCTGTATTCAACAAGTATTTCTGAGAACCCATCTCTAGGAGAGTGTTTTTAAAACTCTTTTTTGTTTCTATCCTATATGATATCACATCATATAAACAAGGGAGAGGAAGGAAAACTGGTTATAACTCTCTAACTGATTTCTCAACTCAATGGATTCAATTTACAATTTCCTAAACAGTATTCTTTGTAGCATCTAAAACTGAATGTAATGATAAGTACTAGGCAAATAAGAGATATCTTGCATATGTGAAACAGATATTTACCATCTCATGAGTGGGATGGAAAAAGATCTGAAAACAACTTAAAAGCTCATCAATATGGAATTTTTAAAATACATTACAGCCACACTGTGGAATACTATGTAGCCATTAAAAAGAATCAGTAGGTTTATGACACGAAAAGCTTTTTGTGTCATACATTGTTATGTGAAATAACTATAACATAAAATAATATGCATAAAATGATCAAGTAGAATAACAAACATTAATTGAGTATTTTCAGTATGCCTGAATTGTTCTAAGTGCTCATAACCCTTTGAGGTAGGTATTATTATCATCTCCACTATACAGATAAGGAAACTGAAGTCCAGGAGTTCCAGATCAATAGCCAATAATTGGAAAGGAAGTCAGACTGCCTCCCTCTAGAATATGTGCTCGTTGCCTCTTCACTATAACAATAATTACTTCTAATCAAGGGAAAAGAAAATGTGTGCATGTAATTGTGTGTACAGAAAAGCCACACATTGTATTTAAGTGACCTCAAGGGGGAGGTGTGGGTCTGAAGAGGGAGATAAGACTACTGCCATTTAGTTTACGTACTTCTCTATGGTGCTCATGTAATAATTTTGTAATGAAAGTATTAATACTAAGCAAGAATTAATCTGCATAACACACCTCCATTAAACATAACCTCAAAATATTAGATTTAAGAAAAATATTTACTACAGAGTGGAAAGTCTCTTCTCTCTTGTTAAAATCTTTAAAACATTTTTTTACCCTTAACAGATTCTGGCATCTTTACCAACTTGCTGCAGTATTTCTCAGTGGTGTGGGTGAGTATCCTCTGCAGGGAACTGAGAAGTTATTGCACTTTCCAAAAAATCATTATCTAAGTCTCTGCAAGGTCCTGCAAAGTTTGTGTCTTTCCATTTTCACATCTAACCTCCTCCCAGTTGACAGCTGTCAAGCAAGTCCTGCAGCTCATACTTCTCACATTGGCACTTTTCACGCTGTATTCACATGACTCATTCACTCACTCATCTCCCTCATTAGACAGAGACCTCCCCAAAGGCGGAAATCAAGTACTACTGTTCATCCGTAAACTCCAGTGAGAAGCGTGGAGCCTGACATACGAGGTCATAAAATAATGTGTGGAGACATAAGCTAAGACTGCTACTGCTTCCAGTCTCTAATCCAAAGTAATCATCATTATGGCTCTAAAGCTCACCTTGTGAAAACATACCAATTAATATTAAAGTTAGTGCAAGAGTAATATTATGATGTAATAGCTACTTTTACTGAGTGTCTGCCTCTGCAGGTCACATCAGAATCTCTAGAATCTTTGTTATATTACCTATAGTGCTCCCAACAGACTTATAAGGTCATTATTTTTATCTGCTATTTACAAAAAAATGAAATTGAAACTTAGAGAGATTAAATAATTATCTCAAGGTCACATAGCTCATATATAGTGGAAGCAGGATTCAAATGTAAGTTTCTAAGACTGCAAAATCTGTGCTTTTTTCATTATGTAGTACTTTCTCTGAAAATGTTTAAATAATGGAAAAGTGAGCATTTTTAGAATATTTTTCTTTAAAGAAATGTAATGAGAGTCTGTAAAGACAGAGACACAATATTCCATGTAAGAGAAAAATTAGAATATGTTATAGATCAGTATTTCTCAGTTGTGAAGGTAAATTTCTTCATTAAAAAAACAAGATCACACCATTACAGGAAAAGGGAAAGAAAATTAAGATACCACCTTATTCTTAAATTCTCCATTCATTTAAAATTGTTACTGCTCCCCAAATCACCAATCAGAAGGCACGCATGTATATTTTTATTCCTGCAGACTAAAGTGAATTTCATAAAATGTCAGAGACTGCAGAGACTTTGACATTGGGGTGATTTATGTGGGAATCCCAACAGCTGAACGAAGAAAGATTACGGCCGGCCAACATGGTTATCAAACACAACCTGTGTGAGGTCTCAGGAATAAAAGCATGTGGTTGACACTCAAAAAATAAATAACTTTGACCACAGACTGTTCAATAACCGACACTTGGAACATGCCTGCAGGTGGCAAAGGAAGGGACTCCAGAATAAATAGCCAAAGCTGTTCCCCTTCAAGCTGAGGGGATGTGCTCCTTTTTTGTAAGAATCCTCCTTCCCTGTTCTTCCTTGTGAGTATTACTCAGTAGCAGTGGCCGACTCTGCTCCATTGCTTCTTAGTTAGAACCTGAAAAGTGGTCCCAGGAGTCTTCCATCCTCTTGCAGTGTGATGGGGAAAAAACACGGGAAACTGTCCTACAAGCCATGAGTGCAAGTCCCCTTTCAGTCACTTCTGAAATGCCTGACATTGGGGAAGTCAACCTCTTTGGTTCTTGGATTTCTTTTTTTTTTTTTAATTTTTATTGGACTATGGTTGCTTTACCATGTTTTGTTAGCCTCCGCTGCACAACAAAATGAATCAGCCATACACATATACATATCCCCACCCTTTGGGACTTCCCTCCTATTAACGCACCCCAATGTTCATAGCAGTACCATTTACAATAGTCAGGACATGGAAGCAACCTAAATGTCCATCGACAGAGGAATGGTTCTTGGATTCCTGGTCTGCAAATGGAGGAAACCCAGTTCAGCTGTGCGAAGTCGGATCACGAAGCTTTCGGGTCTGTGCACCTTCTTCCTGGTCTTCTCGGACTGGTGGTTTTCTCGTGGATAATGACACTAGCTTGCAGCTATTTCTCTCATTCAACATTTTATCTATGCTGTCTTTATTTTTTATTGAAAAGAAAACAGTTGTGGGCTTCCCTGGTGGCGCAGTGGTTGAGAGTCCGCCTGCCGATGCAGGGGACACGGGTTCGTGCCCCAGTCCGGGAAGATCCCACATGCTGCAGAGCGGCTGGGCCTGTGAGCCACGGCCGCTGAGCCTGCGCGTCCGGAGCCTGTGCTCCGCAACGGGAGAGGCCACAGCGGTGAGAGGCCCGCGTACCGCAAAACAAACAAACAAAAACAGTTGCTTCCTCTCAAGGAAAAATAAGAGTTAAAAAACCATTCTTTCTCATAAATGGTTTGCACACTAAAGAGAAACCATAAACCCAGATGATAAAAGTGTAGGCATTATGATTTTCATGTGACTTCTCATATTCAGATAAAATGTACTCAGTAATATACATGGGTCCTAAGAGAACATCGTGTTTAATCCTTTAGATTTGTGTTTTGTTTCCATTTATAGATGATGAAATCTGTCTAATATTTTTAAAAAGTGAAATTAAAAACAATAGAGCCATATAACCTCCTGGAATAAAAGGAGCAGCCCTGAGTTAGGGCTGAGTTGTGTGAATTAAGTGGTTAAAAGGTAGCTCAGGGACTTCCCTGGTGGCCCAGTGGTTGAGAATCTGCCTGCCAATCCAGGGGACACGGGTTCGAGCCCTGGTCCGGGAAGATCCCACGTGCTGCGGAGCAACTAAGCCCATGCGCCACAGCTACTGAGCCTGCGCTCTAGAGTCCACGAGCCACAATTACTGAGCCCACGTGCCACAACTACTCAAGCCCATGTGCCTAGAGCCCGTGCTCTGAAACAAGAGAAGCCACCACAATGAGAAGCCAGCGCACCGCAACAGAGTAGCCGCCGCTCGCCACAGCGAGAGAAAAGCCTGTGTGCAGCAACAAAGACCCAGCACAGCCAAAAATAATTAAATAAATTTATTTTTTTAAAAAAGGTAACTCAGGGAGGTGTTGGTAATGGAATTGGAAAGCTAAATAAATGGCTCATATGGGGAAAGTTAAAAGCCAACTCAAGGCTCTGAGTGTTCAGATAAATATAATGCCACTAAAAAGCTGTTTATCATCTATACTCTAACAGCTGAATATAAGCTAGAGAAGGTAGAGCTTTCTTTTTTTATTTTTAAATTTTTTACCTATGTTTTAATTTATTTTTATTTTTTGGCTGCACTGGGTCTTCGTTGCTGTGTGCGGGCTTTCTCTAGTCTCAGCGAGCAGGGTCTGCTCTTCATTGTGGTCCACGGGCTTCTCATTGCCATGTCTTCTCTTGTTGTGAAGCACAGGCTTCTAGGCATGTGGCCTTCAGTAGTTGCAGCACGTGGGCTCAGTAGTTGTGGTGCATGGGCTCAGTAGGCTCTAGAGTGCAGGCTCAGTAGTTGTGGTGCATGGGCCTAGTTGCTCTGCAGCATGTGGGATCTTCCTGGACCAGGGCTCAAACCCATGTCCCCGGCATTGGCAGATGGATTCTTAACCGCTGCACCACCAGGGAGGTCCCAGGTAGAGCTTTCTAGAGCAACAGCAATGCCTCTTTGCAGCCTTTAGGTGGGAGACTAGCCACTGGTTTTCAGAGAGAGAACTATAGGTAAATTCAAGTACGCTAAGAGGTACATATTTTGTTCTTAGATGTTTTGGCATTTTATAAACACAGTACATGTTTTTTTTGTTTGTTTGTTTTTTTGCTGTATGCAGGCCTCTCACTGTGTGGCCTCTCCCACCGCGAAGCACAGGCTCCGGACGCCCAGGCTCAGCGGCCACGGCTCACGGGCCCAGCCGCTCCACGGCATGTGGGACCTTCCCGGACTGGGGCATGAACCCGTGTCCCCTGCATCAGCAGGCGGACTCTCAACCACTGCACCACCAGGGAAGCCCTGTAATTTTTGTTTGATAAGTTGAGCTTTATACTTTTTGTCTGAATTTAAAATATATAAAAAATAGTATAATTTTATTCAGTATAACTGAATAAAAAATAGTAATAGTAGGAATATTAAGAAAGGTAGCCCTGGCTAGCCTGCCTGCTTCCATGTGTTCTTCCATCCAGGTGTTACATATTTACCTTTTATGGGCCAGGCATCATGCTCTTTTCTGGATGTAGTGACAGAGACACAGACCTTGTCTCTGAAGACTTTTTGGTCCAGTAGTTGAAACAGAAAGTAAGCACACCATTGTACTTTTGTCTTGACAATACTAATGATGGTAGCTAAACATACTGGTGTTCTAAGTGCTTTACACATATTAACTTATTTATTTTTCATAGCAATCCTGTGAGGTAGGTACTGTTATGGGGAAACTGGGTACGAAAAGTTTAACTGTCATAAGTTAATACATCTTACAAAATGGATTAGATTAGGATTAGACATCTGGCAATATGGCTTCCTAAGACTATCCTGTCTCTCCGTGCATAAAGTAATTCTAATTGTTTGGAATGCGCTACCTGATTTCACCACAGTTATTTATGTTCTACAACTTTAACTTCTCACTCCTTCTCTCCAACTTAAAGTCTCACAAAGAATCTTTCCCTCAATACTATCACACTTTAGTCCATGGCCACAAGCACCGCTATTTGATCTTAATGTCTCTCCTTTTTCCCTTTCCCTTGAATACAACGTGAGAGATTATCCATTATCTTCACTCTTCTAGCTTCCATTCACTTCGAAACTCACTGATACAGGCTTCAGCCTCCAAAACACTCCAGAAATACCCTCTCCAAGTTGACCAGTGCCTTTCTCTTTGAAAAGCCCAAGTGCATGCTGTAAATATTTGTCCCTTTTTCGTCTGTGCTGAATTTAACACTGTGGACCACACCCGTCTTCCTGAATGTCTTTATCCTTTTTCCTCTATAACACCACTCTCTCCTGGTTCTTCTCTCATTTCTCTTCCTTCTCCCCTGTTCTTTAAGTGTGAGTGTTTTATTTATTTATTTATGAATCTCTTTTCCTTTTTTTTTTTAACATCTTTATTGGAGTCTAATTGCTTTACAATGCTGTGTTAGTTTCCGCTTTATAACACAGTGAATCAGCCATACATATACATATATCCCCATATCTCCTCCCTCTTGCATCTCCTTCCCACTCTCCTTATCCCACCCCTCTATTTTTTTCTTTTATTTTTAAAAATATTTTGGCCGTGCTACGTGGCATGTGGGACCTTAGTTCCCTGACCAGGGATAGAACCTGCGCCCCCTGCATTGGAAGCACAGAGTCTTAACCACTGGACAGCCAGGGAAGTCCCCATGGATGTTTTCTTCTAAAAGACAAAATAAGAAGGTGGCCATAAGTTGCTTAGCACATTACCTGCACATTGTAAGTGCCCAGTTGGGATAAGCTGTTTTATTATTATTATTATTATTATTATCAGCAACTGCATTTGGGGAACTTCATATGAGTTAGCCAGGTGAAATATGAGAAGATGGAGTGGGAGGACTTTCCAAGCAGAAAGAGGGGCATGAAGCTAGAGCAGACAATGAATGGACAGCCTCATGTATTTGGGGACTGCAGAGAATTTGGAGTGGTTGGTATGCTACTCCGGGTGAGGAGATGGGGGGAATGGGGAAAACAGAAGGCAATTAGTCACATCATGTGTGCTACGCTATGGCGCTGGAACCTCGTCCCAGAAGTTATCACATGAGAGGTGGGCTCAGTTTTAAGAAGGGGAGGGATGTGATAAAATATGCATTTAAACGGTCTGGAGGATGGATGCATGTTGGATGGGGTGGGCAAACTGGAAGCAGAGAAACTAGTTAGCAACTGCAGGAATCTAGGCCAGGTAGGAGGCTGGCTTGCACGAGGTGGTAGCAGTTCAGATGGGCGAAGATAGTAAGCATACAACATTCAGAGATATAAAGGAGACAGAGTCAAGGATTTGGGGTGGGTGGTGGGAGACAGGAGTCTAGTCATGGGAGAATGAGTCACCAAGATTAAGAATACAAGAGGAGGACTTCCCTGGTGGCACAGTGGTTAAGAATGCGCCTGACAATGCAGGGGGCATGGGTTCGAGCCCTGGTCCGGGAAGATCCCACATGCTGTGGAGCAACTAAGCCCGTGTGCCACAACTTCTGAGCCTGCGCTTTAGAGCCCGTGAGTCACAACTACTGAAGCCTGCACGCCCTAGAGCCTGTGCTCCGCAACAAGAGAAGCCACCGCAATGAGAAGCCCATGCACCGCAACAGAGTAGTCCCCGCTTGCCGCAACTGGAGAAAGCCCACGTGCAGCAACGAAGACCCAGCACAGCCAAAAATAAAAAAAGAAGAAAAAAAAAAGAATACAGGAGGAAAACCAGGTTAGAGCAAGGACTACTGTTGCTCTTTATTTTTTTCTTTGATTTGCTTTGATTTCTTTCAGAAGCTAAGGCACTAGGGCCATGGTTACTTGTTTGCCTATATTACTTTCACTGTTTCAAAAGAAAAAGAAGAAAAGAAATGAATTCCATACATAAGTTAATTATTGGGTCTCCCATAATTATAACACAAGGGTTTAATGGAGTTTCCCTATTCACAGAAATGTCAAGGGATATCATGTTTTGAACAAGGTAATGAAGTTGTCCTCAGAGAATTAATCAAACATCTCCTGCTAACAGTTTATTTGTCCTCTCAGTATCCTGAAGTAGGTTCAGTACATAGTGCTATTAAGATGTACTGACATTTTAAAAAAACTTCAAAATATGTATTCTGGACCAATGTCAGTTAAGACATGCAAGCTAGATTCATTGGGAAGATAGCGATCCCCTGGAAAGTAGGTATAAATCTCTGTACTTTTTTCAACTCTGTTGTGTAGTGTAGATAGTATTTTACCAGTTTACTGAGCTGGAGACCATGCACCACAGATTCACAAGTGTAAAAGCAGCATCTATACTATTTATAATTTTATTTTGTACTTAGAGGATCACCTTGCAGCACTGAGATTGTGAAGGACCCTAAGGCTTTGGCTTTTTAAAGCTTTCCCTGGCAGTGAGTGTGGTCCTGAAAATTATCCTTTGAAGAAGTGTGATTCTTGAACAACAAAAAAACGAAGAATGAGCTTCTTGTTGGCATTTTGACCAGAATTTCAGCTTTGTGGCATCCTTCCTGAGACAGTGAAACAGACTGTTTGTGAAACACCCTCAGGGAAATTGAAGCTGAGATACATTTCAGCCCTATGAAGTGTAAAGAGAAAGCTATTTTTCTCTCACAATGTCAATATTCTGACTTTCCTGACTCTTTTATTATTAAGTACTGGCTAATAAAGCTCTACCAACCATTTAATTTCTTTACCCAGGACTGTGTTTAACTCAGTGACTGCTGACCTGTACTGTGATTTGGCTCACCCGGACAGTGCAGTTGTCCTTACAATGATGAGACTGTCACAGCCCGAGGGGACATGTGACAATGCACATCAATTTCTGGGCTCCCAAATGCCATGACTCAGTCTTTTTGATTCTTTTTTTTTTTTGTGGTACGCGGGCCTTTCACTGTTGTGGCCTCTCCCGTTGCGGAGCACAGGCTCCGGACGCGCAGGCTCAGCGGCCATGGCTCACGGGCCCAGCCGCTCCGCGGCACGTGGGATTTCTCCCGGACCGGGGCACGAACCCACTTCCCCTGCATCGGCAGGCGGAGTCTCAACCACTGCGCCATCAGGGAAGCGCCCCCTTTTTGATTCTTTGTGTGGCTTTCCCAGAACCTCAGGTCCCACTGGATGCCCCTTTGAAAGCACCCACTGCACGTGGAGCCCGGTTTGATCAGCTGCCGTTTTTGTATCTGTTTGCCTACTTCCTTGTTGGACTCCTCTATGGACTGGGCCTGTCTTGTTCATCACGGTGCCCTTGGTGCCTTGGGGGATGCCCACTACTCAGAAGGGAGGCTACTAAGTGCTATACAGTGCTGATGTATATACATATGGAATGAGGGCAGGACAAATCCTCCATCTCTTTCCCCCTGGCACAGCATCTGGTGCATTAGAGATGCTCAGCAAACATTTTAAATAAATAAATATCTGAATATATATTATTTCAGTTGTCTGTTTCACTACGGCAGAATGAAGACCTGTGTCTTAGAGAAAGGATGCAGTGATGTTTTATGTCTCTAGAAGTGTGAAGGCAAAGTTTTATCCATAATTTTAAGTGCTTCAAATTGTTACAAATGGCCTAAAGAAAAGAGGTGGTTTTAGTTTTAGCTACATTTTATAATCCTAATATAGATTTTTATTGTGATTATTTGTAGCATGATGTAGTCCACTGGTTTTATCAAATGATATTACCCATATACTTTACAGGGTAATCTTGTATCTCTTGAGGTCAGTAGCAAGTTTCTATTAAAAGAAGATTTAAGGCCAATGACCAAAAAAAGGTATGAATATGACTTCTAAACTAGGAATAAAGGGAGAGAAAAAGAGATTCAAGTGTCTGCTTCAGTAAGGCAGAACGAAGACCTGCTTCTTAGGGAGATCATAAAGCCTATCAGCCTCCCGTGAAAGGTAACATCTACCTGTGTAGAGCAAGTAAGATATACAGAGAACAGGGAGGCCCATTCAAGATCTCTAATTCGAGAAGAACTATTTCCAGTTGGTGACAAATTTCTTAGGGAAGCAAAGTAACAAGTTTCACATTTCTACAGTGACCAACTGACATACCAACAGTGTCAGAAAATAGTACATACATTCCAAAATGCTTTTCTTAATTTTTCATTCTAATACAATAAAAGGAGATGCTGTTGTCTATTTAGTAATGGATTTTTATGAAGTATATGTTCTCAGCAACAGACCATAAGTACATAGTGCATTGTCTGGACTTGCTAAATAAATACACAGACCTCTGTGATTTCACTGTAGTATTTCACAGACTTTGGCCTCTCTTTACATCATGGAGCATGCAGGTCAAGACTGTAAGTGTTCTGCTTTCAGCAAAGTTGCAGTTTTGGTTTATCGGCATTTTCTCTGTGCTTTATAATTTCAACAAAAGAATACACTAGACCTCTGTTGCTGGTGAATAATTTGGAATTGCCGATGCTATTGCTAACATTTACTAAGAGATCTTTTCTAATTATTCAGTCTCTTATGAATTTTATTGTTTTTGATTATAATATCTCTTTTAATAATTTTAAGCTTACAAACTCTGAAGTCTAGTATCTGAGAAGTTGCTTCTCAGATTTATGCGATGTTTAGCACTAACATGGAATTCGCCTGTGACTGAGATCTTGAGGTTCCTATAACATGTGTAGTGATCTGCTTCCAGGGTTTGAGTGATAATAAATCAGCAATATTTATCCTTTGATGTCTACAAGATGGTATTATATGGCCAGCGTTCACTCTCCTGTGTGGAAAAGATGGGAATCAGGCAGATAGTGTTACCATGGAAAAGACAAAACAAACACAAGACAGCATTTATCCATAAGGACTTGACAAGACAGCCCAAACCCAGTCCTTCAGAAGGGAAAACCTTCTACTTGCTAAATGATGTGGAAAAGCAATGTTTTTCCTTGTGCAAGTGAACTACCAGACTCCATCACATGTTCTCTTAATGATCCTGGAGGAGTTATAATTGGTAAAAGGTGAACCAAAATAATTCATGTATAAGTTGGCCTTACGTCTATAACTGCTAACATTTTAAGTATTCTAGGGTCCTCAAGTCTGCATGCACAGAAAAGGATACAGTTTGTTTCATTTCTATTAGCATGCCTCATGCTATTTTTGAGTATTACAGTGTAGAATATACAGTGTAGAATATCTATTAAATATACATGCTGCCAGTACAGTATGAGGTGGGCAGCAAGGCGGTTGGTGCCATGGACTCTGTGGTCAGACTGACTAAATGCTTCTCAACTGTTTGACCTTGAGCAGGTTACCTAACCGCTCAAAGACAATAAAACTGAGGCATAACACAACCAGGCTCATAGTCTGTGTGTCTGTGTGTTAAATGAAATCATTCAAGTAAGAGGCTTAGAACACCTGCTATTGTTATCATATATAATAGTTATAATATAATAGTTATAGTTACAATAACTATATATTATACTTATCATTACATGACATATATGATATCTATGGAGCCCTGAAAAATAGAGACATGAGTTAGTTTAATACTGCAAACAGTATGATCCTATTCAATATTGTAACCTTAATATCTTAGAACTACCCTAGCAGACAACATATCTGCAAGTTTACATTCCATGAATTTGAGAGCTTATTTCTGGTTGAACTGTCCCTATGTCCTGGCACAGTTCCCTGTGCTCACTTTCTGGTGAGCCATAAGGTCATTCTTCAATGTAAATTGTACAAAACGGTGAGCTGTTCTCATAAAGAACTCTGGAGCCCTTGCCTTTTCTGGTAATAGCGGTGGATGTTTTCATGCGACTGGCAGCAGAGATTCAAGTGGCTGCTTGCCAAGCTCGTGTGTGTGCAGAGGAACAAAGCTCTGAATGCCTTTCCTGCTGTGAGCAGTATACTGTATCAACAGTTTCAAAAAGATCAGTTCACAACAGCACAGCAGCAAGTTCCTTTAGAGCCGGTGACCATAACAGGTTGAGTCGAATGTACTCCATTGCTAATGAACCCACTCCAGCAGCCTCGGACCCTCGCTTACTTGCCTGTATTTTAATTTGTGTCCCTGTACCCAAGCCCCATGTGGAGCTGTTCCCTATTAACAGCTGGCCTACTGGGCTCCGAGTTCAGTCCAGAATTAGGAAGAGAGGACTGGGGGTTGGGACCCTGTGGGTCCTCCCAAGGCCAAGCCTGGGAAGTCTCCCTTCTCTCTCCTCTCCAATTCATATTCAGTGAATGACTCACTCATTCACATTCACCAATGCTCTTTTTCTTCCTACCTTCTCCCCTTCACGAGTTTGTTAAAAATGAATTAATCCTGTAATTTCGAAAGCCCTCTCCTGAAACCATTACAATTAAAAAAAAAAATGATGTGAAGTGACTCTATATCATAAAATGGCTTATGTTTAACCCAATGGAGGTACAGAACGAGGGAACTAAACCACACGATTTTAGTTTTAAGTTATTTCAAAAACCCGTTTGTTTCAAAGGCCTAAAGGTGCACTTGTTACCTGACAACTCCAAAAATATACTTCATTTTGTACATTTCCACAATTTTCTTGTAATATAACAAGTGACACAATTACTATTTGCAACTAACAGCCAAAACAACCTGCACATTAATATTTAGTAGAAATAGATTCTAATAACCTTTCATTATTGAACTCGGCATATTTGAACAGAATTTCTCATCTTCTCTCAGCTTCCTTTCCCTCGACTGGTTCTCTCTCTTAACTTCTTGTTAATGAATGGTTCCTCCATTCCTTGAACCTGTCAAGCACACACGTTTTTAGATACGTATTTTTAAATTTCCCTCCTTACATGAGGTCCAAGTCTTAGCAGGTTTTATTCTCAGCGGTAGGTTGTTTCCTTTCCAGTCCCAATGTTCTCACCCTACAGGTCCACTTCCCTTTTTGGTTCCTATTCTGTTCACTTACACTGCTATCGAATTAATAACCTCCAAACGTCACTCTGATTATTGCACTCTTTTGTCCAGAAACTTTTGGGTGCTCCCTACGAAGTAAATTCAGAACTTCTTATCTCATTCAATGGCATCCACAATGTGCTTCCAACCCATTTTTTCCAGAGTCAACTGCCAATGACTCCCACCCTTTCTTTAGTTGAGCTAGTTTTTAAAGTGCTCTCATACAGATGCTATTTGGTCCTCATGAAGATTCTGTAAAATAAGAAATTCAGGTGATAATATACTCAAATGAGGAAAACAGGTACAAGTAGACAAGTGGATTGGTGAAGATTCCTTGACTAGAAAGAAGCAAAAATGCATCCACAGCCCAGATCTCCTAACACCTAATCCTGGAAGCTGGGCAATGAGCCTTTCTCAGAAAAGGCAATGTGGCCAAATTGGATTACCCTCTGCTCCCATGTCTTTCTCTCCCTCCTGCGTGCGATCTTGGAATACTTTGCCTTATTCTCCATTCACCTAAATCCTTTCCATCTGTTAAAGCCTTTATCTGTTCCTCCTCTTGACTCACAGAGTGATCATACAGTTGCTTTTAATCACACTCTGCCTTCTTCTTCTGTCTGCTGTGTGGTGTTTCAAATTATTACCGAAATAAATTATTCTCCTTTAACCTTTTCCGTACTCAGGTTTGTTTTTTTTTTTTTTTTCCCAAATAGATTTTAAGCTTTCTGAGATCCCGGCCTATGTCTTAAATGTCTTTATAGTCCCCACCTGTTACACTGAGTAAGTGCACAGTAAATATTTGCTCTGTGTGTGGTATGTGAGATTAAAGTTTTTTCAAAGGGTGTAATATCTACATCATTCAACTAGTATTCTTCCAATTTGGAAAAATGGATATAATCTTTATTATTCAGCAAATTCTTGCAATGCCTCCCCACAGACCAGAAACTCATTAAACATCCATTAGCTTTCGCTGAATCCTTAGCATTATCAACTACATTAAATAGTCTGTTAAGGGCTTCAATGCATTAATATTCTGAGCAGTCAGAAACTCATTTTTCCATTTCTTGATTTTTTAAAATATCTTTCTAACCCAAGCATACCAAATGCAGAATGTAACTTTGTTTGGTCAAGTTGTTAGTCTAACTGAGTTTGGCCATTCCTTACAAAGACTGGCCTGGTGTTATTTAACTGGAGGTTACACAAATGCAAATAATAGTATTCAAGAATAAAAAGGATGGTGACCAAGCCTTTCAGCACAGTACAAATGCATGAAACCTATTTCACCCACACACCTTACCATGATGTATTTTTCTAGCACTAGAAATTTTTTCTTCTCTATGGTACTCCTGCTGTTGAGAAAGCTTTTCTGATGTCTGGAAGCTTTTGAATGGCACTGCATTGAGTTACATTTACTACAGGGCTCACCATGCTGTGCTGCCTTTTACATGTCTCTGGTTGATACCTACTAGCTTGGTAATTTTTCTAGGGGGGGGTCGAGGAAGGTAGCCACTTTAGTGAAAACCCCTGCGGGTGGGCACACAAAAGCTGAAAATGGATTCAGCTTAAGTGTTCCTTAATTAACTTCCAAAGACTGACAGCAAAGATTAGTGAAATACTGTTAGCACTGACTTGATACTCTTCCTAAGGAACAAATGCTGTAGTATTAAATTGTAACCTTTACTGAAGTACTGAGGACTGAAGACATTGATGTGCAGGATATCTGCACAAAATGAGAGCACTGTTCTTGTGTCAGCATGTTGTTCATGTGTAAGTCTCTTCCAAACACAGTGAAGAGTTTAGCGGTTTCTTTTTTTTTCTGCGGTACGCGGGCTTCTCACTGTTGTGGCCTCTCCCGTTGCGGAGCACAGGCTCCGGACGCGCAGGCTCAGCGGCCATGGCTCACGGGCCCAGCCGCTCCGCGGCATGTGGGATCTTCCCGGACCGGGGCACGAACCCGTGTTCCCTGCATCGGCAGGCGGACTCTCAACCACTGCGCCACCAGGGAAGCCCTAGCGGTTTCTTAAAGATGTAATACAGATTGAATCTGGACACATTTCTGTCCTTTGAGCCCCTGCTCTACTCTCATATAATTAAGAGTACAGAGAAAACCTTCGGTCCCAGCTGAGATTTTCAAACATTTGCACCTAAGAAAAGTGACTTTCCGTCCAGGTGTTGGTCCTTCACTCTGCAGCCACAGAAATGGTATCCTATAATTTCACTGAGGAATAATCTAGCTTTGGAGAATCAATTCCTTTTTTAAAAATTCAGATTGCTTTGAGTTACAAAGTTATAAAGGATTTGTTTCTTTTTAGTCCGGGAACATTTGGTCGGTGGACTCGTCATCTGGTATGCCCATTACCACAGAAAAGGAGACAGCAATCAGAGCAAAAAGTGTTGGAAAGTCATGCAGGATATTTCACTCAGATTGTGTAGCAGGCTTAAATATTTTCCCTACTCCAATTACATAAAGTTTTAGTGATTGAGCAATTGGCCACCTTCAGAAACAACACCCGTCCCTTGACCAATGTTGACCTATTATTTGGATTATTCTTTTCTAGATTCTATGAAAATCGTATCCCTTCAGTTATGTCATTAGGTACGACGTATTTTAATCCCTTTGATGAATATCAGGATTCATTATAGCCTAGTGGAGAAGCACATCAAATCTTAAATAGACCTAAATTTTTAGGACATATATCCAACACTTTGCGTCTGTGTGACATTAAGCAATTTTCTTAGCCTCTGTAAGTCTAATTTTTCCGTCAATCAAATGGAGAAGATACCTTATTTTGAGATTTAACTGGATAATTCATGTAAAGTCCTTTGTACGTAGTAAGTGTTCAAATGTGACAACTGTTAGTAACTGTATTGTTGCACCTGAATGAAATCTGACTTTCTCCCCATTAACCTGGGCATTCTTTCTTTCCATGATGAACTGATGAAAGTCTGCATAGACAGTACTTTATGTGTAGCAGTATTGTTTTCGCTTATAAACTATGTACATCGTAAGATTTCAACTTATAAAATGAAAAAATATAGGAAAAATTAGTAAAATATAGGTAATACAGGTCAACTCTTCATTTTACTCCTGGAAACTGAGGTTCAGAGACATTAATCAGAGTTGACCCCAAAGCTCATAAGATATGAAGTATTCCAACGAAGATGATCACAAAGCAAATTTCTCTAAAATAAGTTTTAGGTTTATCTTTCTTATTATTTACAAAACAAGTGAAATAGTTGCATGTTGAAAAAAAATCCCCCAGAGCTTGGAAGAGCAAGAGGAATTAAGATAATGTCCTAGCTTGCTGCATGTTAGACATTACAGATTAAAAATGTTTGACAGCACTTAGACACTGAAACGTGTTTGATCCTTAGATTCTTTTCAGCACTTTCTTTGCTGGATTGTCATACCCTTATACTAACTACCTTTCTCTTCACTGTTTCCCATCTCTGCTTAACGTTCGTGAAATGTGCTCCTTTTAAAGAAATATGAAAATCAAGTAAAATCTGTCCATATCATAAGTCATATGAGGGCCATTTTTGCATGTCCTCTGAAGCCATCTTACCCTCTTGTATGACTTTGATTATTATCCGTAGAGATAACATGTAATTTAATGTCTCTAGTGCGTAACTCTGTCCTAATCTCCAGACCTATATCTCCATTTGCCTACTCCATATCCAGCCCTTTGAAGTCATGCAGCCTTTTCAAACTAACACGTCCTAAATGAACTCGTTGTTTTGTCCCTACACCGGTCCTACTCCTGTTTTGTCTGTCTCAGTGAACTGCACCACTCTTAACCCCACTGCCCTGTTGGAAACGAAGATATCATTCTTTGGACTTTCCTGTCCTCTAGCCTTTCACGTCCAGTCAATTACCATGTCATGTTCATTCTTCCTCAGCACTATCTCTTGGATGCTCCCTGGTGTCTTCATCCTCATACAACCACCCTGTTCAAGCCGCCATCACCTAGCACCCATATTTCTCCAACAGCCTTCAGACAAGTTCAATCTAGTCTCTGCATTTTAGCCACGGCAGAGTAATATCTCAAAAGTGCAAATCTGATTTTGTCACTCTCCTTATAACCTGTTAGAGTTTCTGATCTCTATTTCAATAATAAAACACAACTTCTTTACATGGCTACCCAATCCTATCAGATTAACTCCTTGCCGAGCCAAATTCTTTGTTATTCACTCCTTTGAGCTGTAGATTTGTGCTATATCCAAGCTTTCAGTTCCCTGAAAGCATCACATGCGTTCAGCCTTTGCACTTGTGAACACACTTCCCTTCTCTCTTTGCCGCGTTAGTTTGATATTGTCCTCAAATTTCAGCTAGGAAATCGTGTTTTCAAAGAAGCTCTTCCTGAAAGAGAAATATGTTCTTTCCTCAGCAGAGCACTTATTACATTTATTTTCTGCTTGCCTGTTCACTTATCTGTGTACCCCCAGAGTCTGAAAAGCCCATGAGTTCAGAGCTCGTGTCCCCTTGTTGCTACTGCACTGAGAAATATGTGAGTACAGAGGTGCTTAGCTCATATTTTTAATGAATAGATGTATGAATGAGTGAATTTTTGATTCTTAAAAGAATATGTGCTGAAGAAAGGAATAAATATTTTTTAAACTGCAATGTGTCACTATCCTGAGATTCCATCTCTTGATTTACTCCACTAGGGGATCTTTCAAGTGGCAAGTTACTTCTTCCAAATTTGTGCGGTACTTTATTAGGTTAAAATTTTACATTGTGAATTTATTTATAGTAGAGGATACCACTGTATTTGCTTATAATTAATCGTGTACTTTCTGGTGAAGTTTTGTGTTTGTGAGTCTGTTCAGTGTACATTCGCCTTGTTCCCTTCATTGCAATGAAAGCTTTCTGAGGGTAGGGATTATTTATTTGCTTTGTTTTATTTTATCCTTAGAAAACTTGTGGTGCTTCCCACAGTGTGAGACGTTAGTGAGACCTGAGTGATTAAAAATTAAAATAAAAAGTTAGAAGTGGAGAGGAGAGGACAAATGGGAGAAAACAGAGAGGTGTACACAGGACTTCGGATCTATTAGACGGGGGCTGGGTGATTGCTGGTAACGTTCCTGACAAACTCCTGGTCCAGCGTTTGCATGGTACTCTAAGGCCTTAAAATCAAAGGCTGTGGCATCCAAATTCCCCAGTCCTCTTCTGGGGTGAAAAGCTTCTAAGAGCTTCGGCTACCCCACTCCTAATACCTCTTTAGCTGCCTACACCAGGGAACTGTAATGCTCAAGTGAAACACTGATACTAATAAAGCCTTTAACAAATATTATGTAGTAGAGTAGATACTGTACCTATGGTTCCACAAACTTGTCACCACTAGGCACTTGTTCTAGAGGCAGAGTGACAGTATGGAAAGGTCATATATGGGGCTCCGATAATACTAACTTTGCCGCATACTAGCTTTGTAAATTCAAGTCAATCACTTGGCCTCTCTCAGCCTTGTCATATGTAAAAAAATGACATCACCCTTTACTCTTGAAAGGATCTAGCAATGTACAAGTGAAAATGCCTGGCCCTTAATAAATAATAGTTTCTTTCTGAACCTTTCATTTTTTCCCATGTGCATCTTGAAACAATCCATATGGAAAAAATTTTTTGCCAACAAAACAAACTGAACCAAAGTAATCATTAAATGTATTTTCTATTTTAAAATTAAAGCTTTATCTTTCTATCTATATTTATAAAAACAGAGAGATATCTAGATAGCAGATAGGTGTTTAGGGTGGACTATTAATTATGTTCTGGCTGACATTCAAAATATTGGCTTTTTCTCTGAGCTCCACTCAATTTAAAATAAAATTTCTGTATACTTAAATACAAAATAGGATTTCCTATTAAACTAGTCAACTAAAGCTACCGGACGTTACCTAAGTTTAAGGTAGAAGTAAGACTTTCTTCAAATCCCTCTTGATAAAATCATTTCTAATTTTCATTACTTTTCAGTAAAAAACAGACATTATTATAATATTTCACAGGATTGTTAGGAGGATAAGGTACAAAGGACCCAGCGCTGGGCTTGGAACAGGGTATAAGCTCACAAGACACGTTAAAGCCTTTTTAACTTAACTATCACTTAATCATCAAAGCACTTCCCGGGTAGGTAATTTTTAACTTCCTGAGTTTTCAGATTATTTCGAATGACAGTCTTCTGACTCTCCTCCAGTTTGTGAACCAAAAGATTCATCCACCGGGTTTGCTCCTCTTTTTATCTACCATGAGGAAAATTCAAGAGGGACAGAAAAATATTCAAGTCCTGGGGTCCTATCTCTCAGTTTACCGCTCTCATTTTCATTACAAGATTACTCACAGTCTTTCCTCTTGTTCTCTCTTTTCTCACAAGAAAGCACAAACTGCTTTTTGAACTGTGATGATTAAGACCCTTTTGCTCCTATTTCTGCTCAGAAAGAGGGATTATTTTATGGTAATTAGGTTTCCCTCAGGAAGAGTAGTCTAGGATAAACCCTCCCCCTTTTTGGAAGCCTGTTGGACTCAATTTTCCATATATTTATTACCTTCCTCGTTCCTTTAATAGCCTCCTCTGATGGGTTTCTTTGTTAAACGAGTTCAAAGACGGAGATTAAAGTTACAAAATAGAAGCTTTTGCAATCAAAGCAAAACAAACAAACAAAAAGATAAATTGTGTATTAAAATTGCTTCAGTTCTTCACCAGGAAGTTTTTAAAGTTTAATCACCTAATGATAAATGGTGTTGTAAAAGAAACTGTACACAGGTGAAAACACATAGGTGTGACTTTGCCCTTTGAAAACACTAAATCATGAAAGACAAATTGACTGATGCAGCCAACTTAGAATCTTAATCGCACTATAAAATCAAGCATAAGATAAATGTGCATGTGAAAATTCTTTCGCACTCTCATCTTTCTGTTTAGAAGGTTGTGCCTGACGTTGGTGCGCCTGGTAGGAGGAATAATTTTCGGGTAAATTAGTACTTACCATCGTCTTTGTCAGGGATGATTGTAACCTGAGCCCCTGGGAACTCTGATCCAATTCTCCCACCCATCGGCATGCTCAGGAGAACGTGGAATGTTTCCTTCTCCTCATACAAGGAGTCGTCGATTATAACGACCCGGCACATTTTTTCCCGCTCGTCTTTGTCAAAGCGGATAACACTGTTGTGGTCCTCGGGCCGGGATATGTAATCAGAATAGGACAGCACTGATGTTGGCACAGTTCCTCTTGCCGTTCCTGGAAACAGAGAGAATCCAAAAGGGGTTTATGTAGAACATACTACAAGGGTACCTCCAGAAACGATTATTTTCATATGCAGCATTTTCATGGTCCATCATATCTATGAACACCCCTGGAAACTGCAATAACTCCTCCATACTGTGCTAACATCATGGGTCACCTTTATAGTGGTCTCCAACATCTGACAAATAGTACATTTCAAGTGTTTTCTCCTCTGCTTCCTGCCAGTGGTCTTTTAAAACAGCACAATAATACAGAATAATAGCTTAGTATTCAAATGCTTACTGTGTGCAGGCAAAGTGCCAAGCGCCCTACATGCATTGCTTCCGTAATCCTCTTAACCACTCTACTGGGCTTTACACGTTTGCTGACTGAGGTTTACAGAAGTCCAGCCACTTGTTCTGGGACCCAGAGCTCAAGGTTGATCCTGAAATTTGCATTTTGACTGCTATTCTTGACTGCCTTTCAACTCACATATGTTAACGAAAATTTTAATGAAAGTCTGCAGTGTCAACTGCATTTATGACCTTTTTCCTAGAAAGGTGTTTGGCATATTAATGAGTATTGGGTATTAATTTTAATTTTGTATTGCATAAAATCACCTTTCAGAGCATGCTGACTCAATGAGCAAAACAAATGTTTTGAAATTTGGTTGCTGCGAGTTTCAGACCAGTTTGAAATTAGTTTCTTTTCCTTGGTTATGCATTTCTTTGCCTCTTTTTTGTTGCTGTTGTTTTTGACAATAAACCCTCTTCTACTTGAGCAGGCTTGAGCAGGAGAGGGGCGCTTCAACTTCTTACAACCTCAAAGACCTTGAGTATTAAAGCAACCAAATGAATCAGAAATGTTTTCAAGAAGCAGCAGAGTCCTTCCAGGTCCTCAAAGGTGCCCTAGTGAAGGAAGAATTCGGCATGCATGCTTTTTTCCTATTTGAAAACTGGACTAGTAAAGTATAACCTTCGTGGCATAATGTTATGCCTCCAACATGTTAAAGAGGCTTATTTATATCTTTGCGGGGACATTTTAATTCATTCGCAAATCGAGCTACCTTACCTTGCCGCGTATAACAGATCACCATCAACTCCCGGCTCACATCTCCACTTCTCCTGATGGGAATGAGCAGTTCACCAATGTCCTCCTCGATGGAGTATTCAGACTGGGGGATGAATACAGTTGATTCTAAGGAGAAAACACAATTGTTTTTGTCTGAGCGTCTTACGTATGACATAATCCTGTGCAAATTAATTGCTCTCATGATTGATAATGTCCCCTGGCATATTCTTTTAGAATAGCGCAGTGTGAGGGGAAGGAGGGAAGAAGAAGCAGGTATAGAGTGTGTAGGCTCTGGGCTAGTGAATTCTTAACCTAGAAATAAAACCCAACATTGCTTCATTGCTTTTATCTCCAGTAATTGCTTTTTTTTTTCCTCAATAAGTGCTGCTGACACACTTCCTTTAAATCCAACTTTGTTCTCTGGGGGAAGATCACCACCTTCTGATGGAGTAGTTGACTTTTAGACTTAGAAGAGACCTCAGAAGTCACCTTGTCTCACCTCTTACTTTGATGAGGAAACTTGGACCCACAGAGTTGAAATTATTTTTCAAGGACTCTTACTGGTCGAGTCAGGATTACAACTCAGATCTTGTAATGTCCACTCTATTATTTTTCTTTTTTACCCCAAACGTGTTCCTTTTGAATGATTAATGATTAAAAGTACATACAATGGAATATTACTCAGCCATAAAAAGAACGAAATGGAGTTATCTGTAGTGAGGTGGATGGACCTAGTGACTGTCATACAGAGTGAAGTAAGTCAGAAGGAGAAAAACAAATACCGTAGGCTAACACATGTATGTGGAATCTAAAAAAAAAAAAAATAGTTCTGATGAACCTAGGGGCAGGACAGCAATAATGTAGAGAATGGCCTTGAGGACACGGGGAGAGGGAAGGGTAAGCTGGGGTGAAGTGAGAGAGTGGCATGGACATATACACACTACCACATGTAAAATAGCTAGCTAGTGGGAAGCAGCCGCGTAGCACAGGGAGATCAGCTCGGTGCTTTGTGACCACCTAGAGGGGTGGGATAGGGAGGGTGGGAGGGGAGACGCAAGAGGGAGGGGATATGGGGATATATGTATACATATAGCTGATTCACTTTGTTATACAGCAGAAACTAACACACCTTTGTAAAGCAATTATACTCCAATAAAGATGTTAAAAAAGTAAATAAATAAAAAGTAGAAGTATAACAATGCATTGTTTGACACTTGGTGTTTTTGTTTGTTTATTGTGTTTTAAACAGCAGTCCCTTTAGAATTTAGAAATCTATGTAACACCGTAAGGGACACATCTGTGGTTTCCCTCCTCTAGAGGAATAACAATAGCACAGAGTATACATTCTATTTATACAATACTATGAGTCTCAATGATTCATTTTTAAGGTAGCGCAAAGGTACACTAAATAATAAAAATGGCATAATTAAATTGTTGAAAATCATGGTTCAATGTAAAACTACATTTAGTTCAATAGAACGTTTAGTTCAACAGTTTGACATGATAACCCTCAAATAGATACTTTGGAAGTTGCCTGGGAGTCTGTTTCACTGAAAGTCCCACCCACCCACACACACACACACACACACACACACACACACACACACACGGAAAATGCTTCATGATTATTTTTAAAACAGTAAGCCGCACTGCTTTGGATGATTATAAAAGACGCTGGAATAGTGGACGCTGGCCGTCAAGGTCCGCATTCCACCCCTCTCCACCCTGCCCTGTGCTCCAGGGGCTGACTAATGAGAACCACGTCAAAGGTTTCCCTCGTGCTCTGGCTCTGGCTGAATCAGCCAGAGGGCAGCACAGGCAGGACTTGGAGGGTGAGAGCAACGTGGTGTCAGCATTCGTCCCCCTGGCTCCCCTCAAGGTTCCAGAGCTGGCTGTACCCCACCAAGTAGAGGTCATCGTGCCCACTGGCCGCCCTGAATCGCTCACTGGTGCAGCTAACTTCTCCTTCCCTTTCCCCCGAGGCCTAGAGGTGGTGATTGGTATCCTCTCTTACCAGCCTTGGGGCACTTAACTAAACCTGCTGGTTTCCCAATTCTCGCCCTCATCTTTGCAAAAGTCATGTTATTAAATTATTTTAAATTTGCTAATTTTGAATGTGCCATTTGTTTTCTCCTGGGACTCTGACTGATACAGCAATTGAAAAAAATGGCACCATTTAAAAAATCTGTGGATGTAAGATTTTATAACTAATTATTCATTTATCAAACATCGATTGGGTGACTTCTACTTGCCAGACACTGAACCAGGCACATAAGCCACGGAGGTAAACAAAATCCCTGGTCTTATGAAGTTTTCTTTCTAGTTGGGGGTGGAGAAGAGAAAGAAAAGAAACACATATTCAAGAAAATATAC